>JBBHAA010002738.1:105000-275441 GCA_037953035.1 Aquarana catesbeiana
TCTCTCTCTCTGTCTCTCTCTGTCTCTCTCTCTCTCTCTCTCTCTCTCTGTATCTCTCTCTCTCTCTCTGTATCTCTCTCTCTCTCTGTATCTCTCTCTCTCTCTCTGTATCTCTCTCTCTCTCTCTCTGTATCTCTCTCTCTCTCTCTCTCTGTATCTCTCTCTCTTCAACATTTTTGCCTTTTTGCTCCTTTCTAAATAACTCTGGCAGGTTGTTATCCTCCTCTGCGCAAGCTGATTGGCCGTGCAGCTCTGTGACTTTTAATTAAAGAGCTGGAAATGTGTATAAAAGCTGCCAGCAATGATGGGAGCGTAACATGAGCTTGTGAGGGAGAGAATTTCCCCAAGGACGGGCCCCGCTCTAATGGAAAGCCTCTCTCCCCTCCTGCACTGCCAACCGGGGAAGCCAATGACTAAATAAACCCGATTACCAACCTGGCTTCTAAATTAACCAGACAGCACATCTCTCTCTCTCTGCGGCTCCAACAAAGACATGTCCTTCCCTCTCACCGCCTGACCCCCCCCCCCTTCATCTCTACCAATAGTTTACATTACCAGTTAGTTTTGTTTTTTGTTTTTTTTCTCCTAAAGTACAGATTTAGTCTTTATGTCCTCCATGATGACTTGCAATACATTTTAGATCATCCTTTTGAGAAATACGCAACATTTAAAGGAAAATCTCACCCCAAATACACTTTAGGCTTTGTATGAAGGAGTTGACATTCACCGCTGTGCAGCCTGTAAGTGCTGCACTGACATCAAACCTTTTCTATTTAGCAGCAAAGTATGATTTGCTGCTCCTAATGATGCACCGAAAATTTCAGCAGCCGAAAATAGGGCTTTCAACGTTGTGCTGAGAATGAAAAAAAAATATTGACCAATAATGGCATCTGAGCGTGTCCGCAATGTTGCTGCGATGTTTTCCATAGGTCATGTGACACAAAAAAAATGCATCAAAAACGCAACCCGTACAACCCGTGCATTTTTAATGAGTTCTTGTTTTGGTGCGGTTTGCCAAAAATGCAGCAAGCAGGATTTTTAACACTGCTTCAAAAGGTGCCGATAATAAATGACTGTAAATTCATATTCATGTTAATTAAAAAGTTGAATATAATAGTTATTTATAAAAAATATACATTTAAAAAAAAAAAAAACACAATTTAGTTTTTGGCACCAGTATTTTTTTTTTCGGTGTACCACTAGCTGCTGCTTGCCTGCTCATGTAGACATTTTATTCACCCTTCTTTTTTTTTTTTTTTTTTCACTGAATTGCAGCAAGCTTTAATGAATCCAGACAAGGTCAAACTGACATCTTCTTCACCAGATATTGGCTACATTGGGCCTATATTGGTTGGTTCAAGGAATCTGAACACCACACAGAAATGTTGAACTCCAAATGGGTGGTTTTATCCCAAGATGTATAGTGAGCGCGTTTTCCAATGCATTTCGGGTTTCTTGCTCCAATCCCTTCATCAGGCTTAAATAAAAAGAAAAGGATTCTCCAGACTTCACCAGCTGCAGAAAGGGATTGAGACTTTTAACCATGTAATTATCCTGATTTTTATCTCCAGTTTGAGTCCTTCAATAGCCACTTTTTTAAAGTGTTACTAAACCCGGGAGCCTGCATTCCCTATATCTGGTCTCCCCAGGACTCTGCATTCCCTATATCTGGTCTCCCCAGGAGCCTTCATTCCCTATATCTGCTCTCCCCAGGAGCCTGCATTCCCTATATCTGCTCTCCCCAGGAGCCTGCATTCCCTATATCTGCTCTCCCCAGGAGCCTGCATTCCCTATATCTGCTCTCCCCAGGAGCCTGCATTCACTATATCTGCTCTCCCCAGGAGCCTGCATTCCCTATATCTGCTCTCCCCAGGACTCTGCACTCCCTATATCTGCTCTCCCCAGGACTCTGCACTCCCTATATCTGCTCTCCCCAGGAGCCTGCATTCCCTATATCTGCTCTTCCCCAGGAGCCTGCATTCCCTATATCTGCTCTTCCCCAGGAGCCTGCATTCCCTATATCTGCTCTTCCCCAGGAGCCTGCATTCCCTATATCTGCTCTTCCCCAGGAGCCTGCATTCCCTATATCTGCTCTTCCCCAGGAGCCTGCATTCCCTATATCTGCTCTTCCCCAGGAGCCTGCATTCCCTATATCTGCTCTTCCCCAGGAGCCTGCATTCCCTATATCTGCTCTTCCCCAGGAGCCTGCATTCCCTATATCTGCTCTTCCCCAGGAGCCTGCATTCCCTATATCTGCTCTTCCCCAGGAGCCTGCATTCCCTATATCTGCTCTTCCCCGGAGCCTGCATTCCCTATATCTGCTCTTCCCCGGAGCCTGCATTCCCTATATCTGCTCTTCCCCGGAGCCTGCAGTCCCTATATCTGCTCTTCCCCGGAGCCTGCAGTCCCTATATCTGCTCTTCCCCGGAGCCTGCAGTCACTATATCTGCTCTCCCCAGGACTCTGCAGTCACTATATCTGATCTCCCACTACACAGAACATGGAATTATTTTAGTAAATATAAACTGCTAAATACTTTTTCTCATCAGCAGTATATAGCAGTCTTGTGACTTCTATCGGTGTCTGGTTTAAGCTTGTATGAGGAGTTTTCATTCTCCTCTGACTGTCCTATGAGGCTGCATGGCTCCTGACCCTCTGTCTGGACAGTGCCAATTGGCCCTGTGCTAATCACATGCACTCTCCCAAGAAAAAAAAGCTCTCTAGCAATGCGCACCAAACTGAGCATGTGCAGAATGACTCCACAGACCCTGTAGTATCAGGAGATGGATTGGGGACGGTGGAAGAAGGGGAGGATCAGAGAAGACAGGATCAACGGGCTTTTTACACAATGCGGAGGATAAACCCCTTAGGTTCCACAGTGAGCATAACAAGCATGCTTTACTGCATATACAGACAGATTTCACTGTTATGGGTTTAGCAACCCTGATGGGGGGGGGGGGTCTTGAGAAACCTAAAACGCGTTGGATAATGATTTCATTATATGTTTTGGAATAAAAACCCCCATTTGGATTTCAACACTTTGGTTGTGGTGCTCCAATTCATTGATCCAACCAATATACCATGTTGTGCTTTTTGTTCCCACCCCCCTCCCAAGGTTTTCCATGGAGCTCCCTCATTTTAGGGAAGCAGCCTAAACATGACCCAGATGTCCCAATGGAATAATAAAAATAGAAATTTCTTAGAGCCCCCAAACATATATAATATTTTTTTTTTTTAAAGCAGAGGCCCTAGAGAATAAAATAGCGGGTTTTGCAATTTTTTTTTTTTTCTTTTATGCCACACAGTATTTTCCCAACATGGTTCAAATCTAAACTCTGTGCAGCATTAAGGAGCCCTCCTCCCAGACAGGAACAAAGTCCGCCCTGCGGTTGTATTGTATCCCCATTATACCTTCTTGCTGCTGTTCTCAGAAGTCGTATCCAGCAATGGGAGGATCTCTGTTACTGGTTACAACTTCTGGCTGTACAGCAGTCTGCAAGTGTGTTCACATCCGCCGCATGTGGCCCCTTGCCAGCCCTGCTTTGTGAATCAATATGCTGATTAATTGATTAAATTAACAGTGAATTTCATTTTGCTGGCAGGGTCATAAAAAAAATCTAGTTTTGGGTTAAAGAGTTGCCCCCCCCTCCCCTTTTTTTTTAATGAAATGTAGCATTTCAACACTTGCATATTTTCACTTCTGCCCTGTAAAAGCAGAAAGCCTTTCGGTGTGTCATTAATTAGAAGTCGGCCCAGGGGCCCGCTGTGTGCTCTGGGCTTGTTTCTGGGATCTGGTGTATGATTTCCAGCTGTTCTCCAGGCGAGCGCCGAGTCCTCAGGTGCCGGGACATTTCCCCTCCCGCTTTAATGCTCCGGGTTTGATTGCCCGAGTTGTTAAACTGCTCTGATCCCTTTCCTGTCAGCACTAGTTATTTCTCCAGAAATGTGGAGTGCTCGAGAAAATAAAGCCACTGCTTTAGGTAGAGCTTTACGTCCTCTTCCTGCCTGCTCACTTAACTGGCAGCCTGCCTGCAGGTGGGGAGACGGCTCCGACTGAACAACACCGCCAGTCGCTCAGTCACATTTTCTCTTTTGCGGTGGTGTTGTGGGGGTCCCCCAAAATGAAATAAACTTTGTTTTTGGTGGTTGCAAAAAGACACCTTGCATATCGGGCCCTGTCCGAGGAAATAAAACTTTAGAAAGGTAACGCTCCTCTGGTATTTGGAGCACTTTGGTAGTAAGAGCGTTTCTTGATGTCGGCACCCCTGTTGGATATTGGTCTCCCTTTCTGGCCAAGTAACACAACCAGAATTAAAAGGAAACTTGCAGCAATTAAAAAAAAAAAAAGTGGGGGGGACTAACCCTTCCTCATTTAGAAAATTTGAAAAACCTCTTGTAGTCCACCAACCCCCCTTTACTTAGCCCGATCGTTCCTGCGCTGGGGACAAGCCCACCCACTCCAGCCGGTGTCTAGGGTCCTAATTGGATAGAATGATAGCAGTGCAGCCATTGGCTCCCGCTGTTGTCAATCAAATCCAATGACGCGGGAGCCAGGGGGAGGAGCCGAGTTCTGCTGTCTGTGTGAATCGACGCAGCAGCAGGACACGGGAACGCGCCCACACAGGTGTCCCCCGAGGGAGAGGGCTTCCTTGACAGGGCACTCAAGAAGAGCAGGAGCGCTGCTGAGGGACCCCAGAAGAGGAGGATCGGGGCCACTCTGTGCAAAACTAACTGCACAGAGGAGGGAAGTATGACATGTTTTTTCGTTTTTTTTTTTTTTTTTTTTTTTTTTTTTTAAACAGAACCTTTTGGTTATCCTTTTAAGCTTAAACACATATGGTCTACTTAAAAAAAAAAAAAAAAAATCTCTTATTTTAATAATAAAAAAAAAAAAGGTATATCCCAAACTTACCTGCTCTGTGTAATGGTTTTGCTCAGAGCAGACCCGATCTTCCTCTTATTCTGGGGTCCCCCACCGGCAGCCCTGACCCCTCCTCTTTGGCAAGTGCCCCCACTAAAAGCTGCTTTCTATGGGGGCACCCGTGCGTGCTTGCTCCCGAGCCTCCTTGTCTGCGCTCCCGTGTCACAGCATTTGATTGACAGTGGTGGGAGCCAATGGCTCCCACTGCTGTCAATCTTCCCAGTGAGGAGGAAGACAGTGGTGAGAGACGCTGATCTCGTGCTTGTCGCTGGATTGGGCTCAGGTAACAAAAGGGGGGAGTGGGGAGAGCTTCAGCACAGACAGTTTTTCACCTTATTGTTTAGAATGCATTAAGGTAAAAAAAAAACCTCAAGGCTTTAGAACAACTTTAAGTGTGAGCTGCAAAAGTTCATTTTGGTTGGGTGCTGTTTCTCCCCAGACCACGCAGTTTGTGTATAAATCAAACACAGTAACTTGGGTCTGAACGTTGGGAGTGCTTATTTTTTTATGATTGCAAAATGAGCAAACGGTGTGACCAAGTAGTGGGCAAAGTGAATAGAGTTCTGGGACCCATCAGAAGAGGGGTCACCAGCAGGAGGAAGGAGGTCCTGATTCCTCTATATAGATCTTTATATCACTAGAGGAGTCACCAGGAGGAGGAAGGAGGTCCTGATTCCTCTATATAGATCTTTATATCACTAGAGGGATCACCAGCAGGAGGAAGGAGGTCCTGATTCCTCTATATAGATCTTTATATCACTAGAGGGATCACCAGCAGGAGGAAGGAGGTCCTGATTCCTCTATATAGATCTTTATATCACTAGAGGGGTCACCAGCAGGAGGAAGGAGGTCCTGATTCCTCTATATAGATCTTTATATCACTAGAGGGGTCACCATCAGGAGGAAGAAGGTCCTGATTCCTCTATATAGATCTTTATATCACTAGAGGGGTCACCAGCAGGAGGAAGAAGGTCCTGATTCCTCTATATAGATCTTTATATCACTAGAGGGATCACCAGCAGGAGGAAGGAGGTCCTGATTCCTCTATATAGATCTTTATATCACTAGAGGGGTCACCAGCAGGGGGAAGGGGAACACCAATCTCCTGTAGGATTGCAGTACATGTATAAAATGCTGCATATACATGTGACGGGTCACAGATGGGCATCTAACACCTTTGTTATTTGGGGGGGTTTGTTCTGTCCAGGCATAGAGTCGGTGATCTTTCTCTCTGTTTGGAGTCTTGTGTTCTGTCATTGGGTATGGAACATCACATACATGCCTCCATTAGATTGACACGCTATACTGTAAAGCAGGTCAAAGTTTTGCTTTTCTTGTGTATTATGAGTTGTTTTTTTCAGCCCAGCAGTTGGGCACTCGGCGGGATTTATGAACATGTGGCCCCTCCTGAAACCATGTGAGGAACCCTCTGAAAAGCAGGGCACTATTTGAGGACAATAGGCCGTCCTTGCAGGTAGGAGATGCGGTTATGTTTAGAAGAAGTTGTCCTAGATTTTGAGTTGAATAACACACAGCTCTGCTGGTCTTCAGTCTGACTCCAGCTGTGGCAGAACTATGAATTCCGAAAAGCAGCAGCAGGTCACCCTTTTTTGTGCTTTTAATTTAAACCTCTATTTCCTCGTAGCTGCCCATCTCCGGGGTCTGAGGCTTGTAGTCTGATGCCCACGCTTCCACCTCCGAACCAAAGTAAATATTCGACTGATCGGATTGCCAGAGATGTTGTGTTAGAAGCAGCAATGTTCTCTGTGCTGCATTACAAAGCAGTTTGTTGATTTGTGGAGAGGCCGCAGCAATCCCGCACTGTCAGAACAGCAGAGTGCTGCAGTGTAAGTGATCCTGATAGGTGGGCTCTGATTGATGAGAGAAGTTTGTCTCCAAAGTGACAGGAGGTTTATAGAGGTGCCACTCAATGCGAACACGGGAATTACTTGTCAGCTCACCTGCCGAGCAACAACAGGAAGAGGAGAGCTGCAACTTTGTGTTTTTGCACCAACTCTGTGTGTTTTTCATCAATCTTTATTAGTCAACCTCTTCCTCTCAAAGCTAAAACATTGCTGGTTTTCCTTTTTTGTCTCCCTTTTTTTTTTTTTCTTCTTTTTAAATAAATCAGACTGGAATGTGGCCTACAAAAAGTAAGGCTTTGTAGAAAGAAAAGTATATGCTGTATGTTCCTTGTTATGTATTTTATATCCCTCTCGTGGGCAAAGTTGTGGTTTTTTTTTTTTTTTGTATTTTTTTATTGCAGATTTTTTTTTTTTTTTTTTTTCCTACACCATTCTTAGTCTCAAGAAAATTAAAAATTTTAAACCTGAAATGAACTAGACTACAAAGTTATTATTTTGCGGCATTGTTTTGCGGCATGGATTTAGCAAGAAGCTTCCTATTGCATTTTGTCCATGCCCCATAGCATCACACGTTTTACCTCCAATCTGTTAACCACATATTGATTATGAACCTATTATTGCACCTTGTTTGAGAGGAGTTAGGCTTTGTATGACACTCTAACCATCTGTAGATATCAAAATTCTTCACACCAGTGTTTTGGGGGGGGGGTTTAGTCTTCACTCAGTTTGTTTTAGTTATCTGCTTAGTTCCAATTGCCATTTTGTTGGTCAACAGCTAAATGATTCATGTGGGCTAATATTTTAAGCCAGCTCCAAAATCTCAAGCTTCTCGTTATGCAATCTAGTTGCCGAACACTGCAATACACACACACAGCTCACTCCCCAGTATCCATTTCACTGGTGAGATCTACTCTCCAGTACACACAGCTCACTCCCCAGTATCCATGTCACCAGTGAGATCTGCTCTCCAGTACACACAGCTCACTCCCCAGTATCCATGTCACCAGTGAGATCTACTCTCCAGTATCCACGTCACCAGTGATATCTGCTCTCCAGTACACACAGCTCACACCTCATTATCCATGTCACCAGTGAGATCTACTCTCCAGTACACACAGCTCACACTACAGTATCCATGTCACCTGTGAGATCTACTCTCCAGTGCTCACACTCCAGTATCCATGTCACCTGTGAGATCTACTCTCCAGTGCTCACACTCCAGTATCCATGTCACCTGTGAGATCTACTCTCCAGTACACACAGCTCACACCTCATTATCCATGTCACCAGTGAGATCTACTCTCCAGTACACACAGCTCACACTACAGTATCCATGTCACCTGTGAGATCTACTCTCCAGTGCTCACACTCCAGTATCCATGTCACCAGTGAGATCTGCACTCCAGTACACACAGCTCACACTCCAGTATCCATGTCACCTGTGAGATCTACTCTCCAGTACACACAGCTCACACCTCATTATCCATGTCACCAGTGATATCTGCTCTCCAGTATAGTGTTCAGATGGCTTCACACAATATTTTTACACTCTCTTGTTTTAAGTTTATCATCTGCATTTTGTGAAGTCCTACCCAAACACTGTTCAGATATTATCTGACTGAGATACAGGAGAGCGTTCAATCACACTGAAATATGGCTGGCCAGCGTTCTCATTTGTTGAGGCCAAACAAAAATGATCCAATGTGTCCTATATCCACATCTAATGTTATATCCACATCCAGACACCTTTACGCTCATTAGATTGGACAGGTTGGTGACAAGCTCTCTTCAGCTTCATTGAGATGTGAAGGTCAGATGTTGAAAATTCTAAATCCAATGTCATGTAGTTCCAGCATTCTGTACTCCCCGGTCCTGGCACACTTTTGCTCCAGTAGATAAGAATGAGAGGTTTGCTTCCTGCACATGTGCAGATTATAATCCCAGCAAACGTATTTCTCTTCCCCCTCATCACACATCTCATTCCAGAGCTCTCAGAAAGGTCAGACTGTTTCCAGCCTCTCTGGCAGCCTCGATGAGACTCCCCCGTCGCTGGGAATGGAGGTGACAGGGTGGGGACACTGGGTGCAGAGTGTCACCCTTCCACGTCTGCTATCCTTCACAACGACAGAAAAACACCGGCTAAAATTGACTTTGTGTCCAGAGTCGAGCGCTTTCAGACGTCAAATATTTGAACAGCTGCTGGACGTTTTCACTGGCGCACGCTCAGAGGCGACAGCAGGAAAGCCGGGGTCATCCTCCGCAGGGACACGGTTTTAAAACTGTCACCAAATGTGTAACACTGGCAGAAGGCACCGTGGGTAGTTTCCTTCACCTTGATTTCTGGGAATAGCCGTCACCTGGACATGCGAAAAAAGCTTTTATGAGAATTGTTAATCACATTAATGATCATCTGGGTGAAGACTTGCCCTGAAACGTCACATCAATTTGCTGCTTCATTTTATTGGATCCCTGGAGTGCAGTGCAGATTGTTGAAAATTTTCTGAATGTTCTTTATCAGCCGCCTCATAGGATTTCATTTTTCTACGATGTCTGCTGGACTGGAACTCTGTACATCACCAATGTGAAGGCTCCAGTCTGCAGATCCATGCATCTCCTGCCGCCCATTTCTTCCCCAGACTGCTTCTGATTGTAGAATTTCAGACCTAACTAGTCCTAAAAATGTGTCCCTTTGCCAACACCTATGCCAACTAACCTGTCTAGAAGATAAAGTGGTTCTAAAGCAGACAGTCCCCGCCCCCTTTCCTTACTTGAGCCCACCCGATCCAGCGGTGTGCACGAGCACAGCTTCTCCGGCCGCCCTTCTCTCTCCTCCATTGGACTGATTGATAGCAGCGAGAACGATTGGCTCCCCCTGCTGTCAGTCTAATCCGGTGATATTGGGGGGCTGGACCGAGTCCCGCTGTCTGTGTCAATGGATGCAGCAGCAGGAGTGAGCATGCACAGGTGACCCTAGAGAAAGCGGCTTTCCCTGGGGGGCACCCAATAAAGGGGAGGGGCCTGGAGCACCGGCAGGGCTGACATTACTTTGTTACTTTCTGGTTTCTTGGCTAGGTAAATGTCATACATCTCAGTAGTCTGAAGGAGGGGCTTTCTTAGCTAAACACACCCTCATGCATGCCTGAGCTAGGAGCAGGTGGATTCCAGGAAGTAATGCTACATAAATCATTTGCCCTTTTTCAAAAATGGCCGCAGCTAGAAATGCTAGTAGGGGTTTATCAAAGTTTTTTTTCTCAACACAATAAAGCATGGAGACATGGATTTGGGGGGAGTTTGCTTAGAATAATAATAATGAATAACCAGTGTGTTTGGTTTGTGGTGTTTGGATGCAGTGAAGATCCGCTTTAACTCTGGGGGTGCCGAGCTGTCAGTGTGCACGCAGCTGGTTCAGCGGTTTGGGGGATTTGAATTTCCCGCTCTTCTCTGAGCGGCAGTTCCAGGACGGATCAGAGAGGTGGTCATTGGTCAGCACCGTCCACAGAGCATCGCTATCGCCCGTCCTGGAAGAGCTGCACAGAGAGAAGGGCATTCAAATCGCTGGACTGGCCACATGGGCTCTGAACGTAAACACACACATTGGGCTCCTATGCATGCAGACACCGATTCCGATACACCGGTTACATATCGCCGCACACACCAGAGTGATCGAAATAATTTTATCACCAGACCACACCTCCATAACACCAAACTGGTGACCCGTATGGGGCTTTTAAAGTGGTTGTATACCCCCCAATGCGGAAGTTGTACCTATAGGTACTGTAAATATCTCCTAAACGTGCGCCGTTTAGGAGATATTTACCTTGCAGTGCACCGATGATGTCAACAGCGCATGCGGTGTGAAGAAACGGCCCTCTGTGCCATTTCTTCCCTAACAAGTGGCGTGACTGATGGCTCCCGCGACTCCGGCCAATGACAGAGCCAGAGTCCGCGGCCCCGAAAAGGAAGAGGGGCGAAGATGGATGCGGGGACAGCATGGGCTTCGTTGGCAGGTAAGTAGTGCATAATGGGCTAGTATGTGATGCATACTAGTAGGGCTGGGAGATTTTCCACAAAAAAAAAAAATATCCTGCAATTTTCTTAAAAAAAAACGATTCATGATTCGAATCGAGGTTTTTTTTTTTTTTTTTTTGTTTGTTTTTGTTTTTTTTTTTTATTCACCGTGCCGGTCCTGAAGAGCTGCGGGCAGGAGTTTTTAGGCGAGGCTGCGGCAAGCCGCGGACTAGGCCGAAGCCGCGGCTTCGCCTAAAAACTCCTGCCCGCAGCTCTTCAGGACCGTCGCAGTGAAAAAAAAAAATCGATTTGCTTAAATTTTTAATCGTTTTGATTCAAGATTTAAATCGATTTTTTTTTTTTTTTTTTCCCCAGCCCTACATACTAGCCCGTTATGCTTTTACTTTGCAGGGGGGGAGTAAAACCCATTGGGGTTGCACATGGAAAATATTGGGTACTGAAGTTTGTCACCATTTCACAGGCGCACGCAAACTTAAGGTTTGATGTGTTGGGTATCTATCTACTCGGTGCAACCTCAGCTTTTAATTGGATAATTAATTGCGTTTGTTTGCCCCAAATTTAATTTTGAGGTATTTTGTTTTAAATTGAAATTTAGTCTAGTTCCCTAGACCTAATATTGTGTGACATAAATTAGAACTACTGCTTTTATTCTCTAGGGTATCTGCTTTCAGAAAATATCTCATGTTTAGGGGGGATTATGAAATCTTCAGGCCTAAAATGATTTTTTTATAAGCATGTGTGCAAAAAAAAAACAAAAATATCTAAGAACGGCTCTGAATGATGAAGGGGGAATAGGAAGAAATCCTGTGATCTGAGGCCGGATGTTGGGTTTGCAGATTTTTACGATCGGTCATGTCAAATAGAAGATAAGAATATGACGAAATCACAGACGACGTCCTGCACAAAGTTTGATGAAATAAGAGGCGTCTTTAGGGGGGGATTGTTTTATGTTTTGGGGTAGAATTCTCTCTGTGTATGTTGGTGTTCGGTGTGTTTTAATTTCTGGGGAAAAATGACAAGATGTTCTTTACACGTCTTTTGATTTTCTTCATTCCTCAGGTTCCGGTTTTATCATGTGCAGCAGTAAAGAAACGCACGACAGCGACGCCGACTTGGACGTTGATGGCGATGACACACTGGAATACGGCAAAGCACAGTATCCTTTTTTTTTTTTTTTTTTTTTTTTTGGTGTTATTGAAGCGAGGGGGCTGACACCCCCCTCCTGTCTCCTCCATGTCCTGTGTCTGATCTTCCATATGCAAACAGTTCTCTCCACAGCCAGTGTTTAAACAGCGGCCATATTTACTGCGCCACCTGCTGCCCTGCTGCGCCTTTGCCAAAATGCATTCTGCGAGCTGTGTCATAGCATGTGCTTCTGTGACAAGGTCGCCGTCTGCCATTCTGGAGGCCACCGCTACTACAGAGACTTTGTTTTTCTTCAAACAAGCAATTGGGGGGGCTGGGCTGTGTTCCAGGATAACCCTGTTCATATCACGGGACACAAGAATAGCGCCGTAGCGAGATGTTACTTTTCAGTCTCCAGTAGCTCAAAAAAAAAACGGAGAAATCCTTCAGCCAGACAGACATAAAAACACGCAAAGTGTTGGGTGCAAATCGTGTCTAAGAAAGCCCAGCACTAGAGCTGCACTGACAGATATAAAATCCAGACGGGCACCTTCTCCTCTATAAGAGCAAATCACCCCCCCCACCCCCCCATGTCAATGAGCTGAGTGTGTAATTCAATATCCTGCTGTTTTTTTGTTTTTGTTTTTTTTTTGTTCCTCTGTGTACCCCCCTTCTTTCTTTTAATAAGTGTCCCTGTTTTGTGGAGAGCAAATGCACCGGAGCTATTGTGCCCAGTAATAATCTGACTACATTCAAATTGTTTTTTCCAGTGCCATGATTTTCTCCTTTGATTAAATTAAACCTGAAAGAATTTGACCTTTCC
Organism: Aquarana catesbeiana; assembly: GCA_037953035.1. Taxonomy (NCBI): domain Eukaryota; kingdom Metazoa; phylum Chordata; class Amphibia; order Anura; family Ranidae; genus Aquarana; species Aquarana catesbeiana. The sequence goes on from JBBHAA010002738.1 coordinate 117,764, forward strand.
TCCCCCCAAAAATGTTTTTTTCCTGGGATGTGTGTATGTAAACTAAATCGGGGTTCCCAAAACTTTTCATCCTTTAGGCTTTGGAGGGGGGGCTGGATTGTAGAAAATGCCCCGGAATCAGTGGGAGTAAACCACGCCTCATCCTTGGTGGTGAGTGTGAGTAAAAAATGACATAGTGCCCCATCATTGGTATCAGTGGGAGGAATAGTGCCCCATCATTGGTATCAGTGGGAGGAATAGTGCCCCATCATTGGTGTCAGTGGGAGGAATAGTGTCCCATCATTGGTGTCAGTGGGAGGAATAGTGTCCCATCATTGGTGTCAGTGGGAGGAATAGTGTCTCATCATTGGTGTCAGTGGGAGGAAGTGTGTCCCATCATTGGTGTCAGTGGGAGGAATAATGTCCCATCATTGGTGTCAGTGGGAGGAATAGTGTCCCATCATTGGTGTCAGTGGGAGGAATAGTGCCCCATCATTGGTGTCAGTGGGAAGAAGTGTGTCCCATCATTGGTGTCAGTGGGAGGAATAGTGTCCCATCATTGGTGTCAGTGGGAGGAAGTGTGTCCCATCATTGGTGTCAGTGGGAGGAAGTGTGTCCCATCATTGGTGTCAGTGGAGGAATAGTGCCCCATCATTGGTGTCAGTGGGAGGAATAGTGTCCCATCATTGGTGTCAGTGGGAGGAATAGTGTCCCATCATTGGTATCAGTGGGAGGAATAGTGCTCCATCATTGGTGTCAGTGGAGGAATAGTGCCCCATCATTGGTGTCAGTGGGAGGAATAGTGTCCCATCATTGGTGTCAGTGGGAGGAATAGTGTCCCATCATTGGTATCAGTGGGAGGAATAGTGCCCCATCATTGGTGTCAGTGAGGAATAGTGTCCCATCATTGGTGTCAGTGGGAGGAATAGTGTCCCATCATTGGTGTCAGTGGGAGGAATAGTGTCCCATCATTGGTGTCAGTGGGAGGAATAGTGTCCCATCATTGGTATCAGTGGGAGGAATAGTGCCCCATCATTGGTGTCAGTGAGGAATAGTGCCCCATCATTGGTGTCAGTGAGGAATAGTGTCCCATCATTGGTGTCAGTGGGAGGAATAGTGTCCCATCATTGGTGTCAGTGGGAGGAATAGTGTCCCATCATTGGTGTCAGTGGGAGGAATAGTGTCCCATCATTGGTATCAGTGGGAGGAATAGTGCCCCATCGTTGGTGTCAGTGGGGGGAATAGTGTCCCATCATTGGTGTCAGTGGGAGGAATAGTGCCCCATCATTGGTATCAGTGGGAGGAATAGTGTCCCATCATTGGTATCAGTGGGAGGAATAGTGCCCCATCGTTGGTGTCAGTGGGAGGAATAGTGCCCCATTGTTGGTGTCAGTGGGAGGAATGATGCCCCGGAGGCTGGATAAAGACCAGCAAATGGCCTCATCTGGCCCAGAGGCCCCAGTTTGGAGACCATTGATCTAAATAAAGCGTATGCCACGTAGGAATTCATGTACACTGATAGTGATTGGTCTCCCAGAAATGCACTGTAGCCCTGTTGGTGGATAGGTGGTGTCAGCCCTGCCCCCTACTCAACCAACCCCACTGTTTCCTTCTCCACAGCATAGGGACTAATTGACTTGTAGTCCAAGATGAGAACAGGGAGGGGGGGTGAGCGGTCTCTTTAGGAAAGCGCAGGCAGAGGGCGCAGCACACGGGGCGGCTTTGAAGTTGTCACTCAGCAGGTAATTTTTGCACTTATTGAACGGAGCGAACAAATCACTTCTAATTGTGTATTTAACAGTCCAAAAGGGAGAAAATAAGATGATTGTTTGGATTTACACTTTAAATGTCTGAGCCGAAGTCGGTTTTCCTTAGCGACTTGTCATCTAGGTACACGGAAGCGGACATCATCCCGTGTACCGGGGAGGAGCCTGGAGAAGCCAGGGAGCGGGAGGCACTTCGAGGAGCCGTGTTAAAGTGAGTGCAGCTCCTTGTATTGGGGGATGTGCATGTACTGGGGTCACCCCCTCTTCACAGTAGTCTTCCCACCCCGCCGTGTATGAGGATTATCACCTTCCAGCTTGTTCTATGTATGGGGTGATCTGTGTACATTGCAGAGATTGTAACAAACTTTGAAGATTTCTACATTTTGTTATTCTGAAGAAATAGCTGTTTGTTTCTCTGTGTCCACGTGTGGAGTAAATGGGAGTGACTTTACAATTATCAATCAGCTGCTGCACCTGCAGGGTTCTAATGAGGAAAGTGGCAGGGTCTGCATCCCTTTTAGATGCGATTCCCCTTTGGGGACATTTTATGTTGCAGGGGATTCCCAAAATCTGACTTGTACCTTAGTGCAGACTTCCACACTGGGGTGGCTTGAGAGACGCTTTACAGGCGCTATTTTTAGCGCTAAAGCGCCCAAAAAGTGTAAAAGGGGTCTAATGACCTTCAATTACATTATGACTTGTATAGCAATTCTACACTAGATTATAATTAATATTATTATTATTATTATTTTATTTTTATTTGCATTTTTTTTTTCCACACTAAAGTAGTTGCCCCTTTTTTAACCACTTCAGCCCCAGAAGCATTTACCCCCTTCCTGACCAGGCCATTTTTTGAGATAAGGCACTGCATTGCTTTAACTGACCATTGCGTGGTCGTGCGACACTGTACCCAAACAAAATTTATGCGCTTTTTTTTTTTTTTCCCCCACAAATAGAGCTTTCTTTTGGTGGTATTTGATCACCTCTGCGGTTTTTATTTTTTGCGCTATAAACAAAAGAAGAGCAACAATTTTGAAAAAAAAGCTATATTTTTAACTTTTTGCTATAATAAATATCCCCAAAAACTATTTTTAAAAACGAGTTTCTTCCTCAGTTTAGGCCAATACGTATTCTTCTACATATTTTGGTAAAAAAAAAATCGCAATAAGCGTTTGATTGGTTTACGCAAAAGTTATAGCGTCTACATAATAGGGGATTTTATTTGGCATTTTTATTTATTTTTATTTTTTTTACTAGTAATGACGGTGATCTGCGATTTTTGGTGGGACTGCGACATTGCTGCGGACAGATTGGACACTTTTGACACTATTTTGGGACTATTGACATTTATACAGCAATCAGAGCTAAAAATAGCTACTGATTACTGTATAAATGTCATTGGCAGGGAAGAGGTTAACACTAGGGGGCAATCAAGGGGTTAAATGTGTGTCCTAGGGAGTGATTCTAACTGGGGGGGGAACGACTGACTAGGGGAGGAGACCGATCGCTGTTCATACTTTGTATGAACAACAGATCTGTCTCCTCTCCCCTGACATAACGGAGATCGGTACGGTTTACATTGACAGATCCTTGTTCTGTCTCTCTCGGGAGCGATCGCACATCGGCTCCGTCGTCGCACCGCGGGCCCCCTAGTGGTTTTAAAGCAGCCAATGTACAGCTACAGCGATTTGCCCAGGGGAGCCAACCTGCTGCAGTGTAACTGCGGCGGCTGGTCCTCTAGTGGTTAAAGGTTTAGTTCACCTTCACTGCCTATACAGATAATGGGCGCCTGTATATAAATAGCAAAAAAAAAATGGTCTGGTCATGAAGGGGGTAAAACCTTCCAGAACTGAGGGCGTTGCATATCCAGGTAGTTATATTTCAAGTGAAAAACCAGACTGTGGCACATCTCACCATCAGACCCTCTCCTAGTTCTGACATTTTACTCCCTAAGAAGCGCTTGGTCCTGAAGACCCTTGGAAGGAGCAGGAGACGGTCTGACCGGGAGTGATGGGCTGCAAGTCTGACTTTGCCAGTTTGCAGTTAGGATTGCTGGATATTAAAGGAGAACTGCAGTCGGCTCACATCATTTGTAATAAAAACATCTTTGCTATTCTGAAGCTTCCCTCCAAGCACTTTGCATATTATTTTATATACACTGTGATTCTGCACTCGCCAAATATGCTGCAGAAATCTCCCTCCACGGAGTCTGGCTGCAGCCATTTTAACTGTGGGCAGCTGAAGCTGCTGCCTGTTCACTTCCTGGATTTACACAGACACACACCTCCAGCTCTCATTGGCCCTCTTATGACTCAAACCCCTCTCCCTTCCTGGCAAATTCTCAGGAGAGCGAGAGAGAGCTGTGTATGATGTCATAAGCCTGGACTAATGACCAGACAGGAAACAGGAAGTGGGCTGTATGAGGGATTTACTGGCAGAAAAGAAATGTTTTACTATCCAAAGTTATAACAACAACAAGAGCAGAAGATTTAATAGATGGAAAGATGAAAGAAGACTGAATATCCACTTTAAGAATAAAACAGAAGAAGTGGAGTCTGTTTGTATCTGGAAATTTATGAAGTCCATTATATCACGACTGCTACAAGTAAAGTGATTTGTAAAATCGTTTTTTTTCCTATAAAAATAATAAACTTGTTATACTTTCCTGCCCTGTTGCAGTGGATTTGCACAGAGCAGCCCGGATCCTCCTCTTCTCGGGTCCCTCTTCTGTGTTCCTGGCCCCGCCCCTATGTTCCCTGATTGGCTAGCTGACTTTGATTGACAGCAGTGAGAGCCAATGGCTCCGCTGCTGTTTCAACCAGTCGGGAAGAAGAATCTCAGACGGATGAGACACTCCGACTTCGCTGGACAGAGAGGAACCTCAGGTAAGTGTTTGGGGGGGGGGGGGGGGGGGCTGCTGCACACACAGAAGGGAGTCTATGCCTCTTCCTGTCCCTCTGCGCTGTCTCCTGGGAAACGCACAGCTCCCAGGAGATAGCGGGGACCACTTACAATGCGACTCGCGCATGCGCAGTAGGGAACCTGGGAAGTTAAGCCGCAACGCTTCACTTCCTGATTCCCTCACCTAGGATGGCGGCGGCAGCTGCCGAGAACCGAGCGGGTTCTCGGCGTCGCCTGCCGACATCGCTGGACCCTGGGACAGGTAAGTGGCCATTTATTAAAAGTCAGCAGCTGCAGTATTTGTAGCTGCTGGCTTTTAATATTTTTTTTTTTTTTTTTTTTTTTTTTTTTTGGCGGTTTAGGTGGACCCCCGCTTTAACACACCTTCTGCCTTTACAACCTCTTTAATTGATAAAACATTTTGTATAATCCGTTGTCTTCTGTGGCACACTATTCTTCCATAAGAGTCGGTTTATATCTGTGCACTACCACTGATCTTTTATACAACATGCATTTTGAAGAAAACTCATCAAAGATGGGGGTTATTTACTAAAACGAGAGGGTGCAAAATCTGGTGCAGCTCCGCACATAAACCAATCAGCTTCCACGTTATATTGTCAAAGCTTCATTGAACAAGCTGAAGTTAGAAGCTGATTGGCTACTATGCAGACCTGCATAAGATTCTGTGTGTGCTCCAGTTTTAGTCAATCGCCCTCACTGTGTATATGTGTGTGTGTGTGTGTGTGTGTGTATATATATATATATATATATATATATATATATATATATATATATATATATATATATATATATATATATATATATATATAGTATATTGTGTGTGGATAGGAACTGATAGAAATCAATTTTTTTATATATATATTTGAATTATCCTCTCTCTCTCTCTATCTATCTATCTATCTATATATATATATATATATATATATATATATATATATATATATACATACAATCTATATATATCTTGATATCTATATATTAAAAAAAAAAATTTTATATAATAATTTTTTTTTATTATTTTTTTTTTTTTTCATCTCATTGCTTTGAAGGTGAAGAACCCTATTGTGTCTCACATATTGATATATATTGAATCCTCACTAATGGAATGCTAATCGAATCTTTCTTCTTGCAGTGGTGGGACGCCCAGCACCAGAGTAACAACCGAATTCTCCAAGTGGGCCAGTGATGGTGAGTGTCGGCTCTGTCTATAACCCATAACATGGCGAGTGATCGGTATGGAGACATCTCTTGTATTCCCAGACACACACATTCAGATGTTGTTAGAAATACAAAATACGATGGTTTAGAGTGGCGGGTATAATGTTCCCGAATTTAGAAGGCGTACCTGGTGTGTGTATTGTGATTTGCATTGTGATGTACAGTAGCATATATATATACACACACTCGGGGACATCCAGTAATAACATTCTTGTTCTGTTGAAGACACACGGATAAGTAGAGGAATGGTGTAAAATGTGGGAGGTGCAGTTTGAGATATAAAGGGGCGGTCCCTGCTGCCGTCCTCCACAGAATATTACTTTACCTGGCGTTCTCCACCTCTGGTACTTTGAGTGATCTGGGAGAAGTTCTCAGAGTGAAGTCACAGCTACTGATCAGTGTAGTGCCAATTGAAAGCTTTGAGGTCTTTGGATTAACATGGCAGCCAGGAAAGTAGCATGTCCGCAAAGAGAGGTCTGCAGTGTCAGCGGCCGTACTCTTAGTTTAGGTTATTGGTAATGTTTGTCTCGCTGTCTCCTTCTAGAAATGCCATCGACGAGTAACGGGGAGAACAGTAAACTGGAGGCCATGCAGAAAACATGCAAGAACAGCGACATAGAAAAGTGAGTAGTGACCCTGAGCATCCAGTGTGTGTGGAAGTCCAGCATTTGAATAAACCAAGCAGAAAAGAAATGTAAGGTCTCTAAACACCCAAACAAAGGTTAATTGTGTTAATGGAGTTCATGGACACCTCTGCTGCCCTCGCAGTGATGAGACCCTCGTATGTCTGTTCAGGGGAAAGAGAAGAGTGTCTTTTGGATCTGAATGGGTAAGGTGACAGAGGGTCTCTTCTAACCACTTGCCATCCGCCTAACCGGGAATGTACCTCATTACTTCAACGTTAAATATCGTTATGACAGCAGCTAGCTGCCACAACCCCGGTATTGTTTTTTTTTTTCCCCTTAGACGGCCGACTTTCAGATAAAAGTTGGCCCTTCACTGCCAGATCACTTTTATAGGCATCAGGAGAGGTGTTCCCGCCACTTCCCGGTCGGTTCCGAGCTTACCGGAGCCGTCGGTAAGCTTGGAACCCATGCCTAGGCAGGAAGCTGAGTGAGGTCAAGCTAGCCCCTCCCCCACTCAGCTCTATGCCCTTGGAGGACCGGAGCGACCTCTGACATCACTTCCGGTTCACGAGCAGAACGATGGGATTATTTTTAGCTTTTAAAGGTAAATGTGAAATCTGGGGTCTTTTTGACCTCAGATCTTCATAAAAGCGGAATTTTGCATCTATTAAATCTTCAGCCATTGTTTGTTTTAACTTTAGATAGTAAAACTTTTTTTTTTCTGCCAGTAAATGCCTTATATAGCCCACTTCCTGTTTCTTGTCTTGTCATTGGCCTAGGCTTATGACATCATGCGCAACTCTCACTCTCGTGAGAGTTTGCCAGGAAGGGAGGGGGGGATGAGTCATAAGAGGGCCAATGAGAGCTGCAGAGCTGAAAGCCTACCTCTGTGTGTTTGTGTAAATCGAGGAAGGGAACAGGCAGCAGCTTCAGCTGCCCACAGTTAAAATGGATGCAGCCAGACTCAGTGGAGGGAGATTTCTGCTGCATATTTGGCGAGTACAGAATCACAGTGTGTGTGTATATGTGTGTGTGTGTGTGTATATATATATATATATATATATATATATATGTGTGTGTGTGTATATATATATATATATATATATATATATATATATATATATATATATATATATATATATATATATATATATATATATATATATATAAAAATATATAAATATATATATATAAAAATATATAAATATATATATATATAAAAATATATAAATAAATAATATATAATGTGTGTGTATTGCAGCAATATGCAAAGTGGTTGGAGGGAAGGTTCAGAATGGCAAAGATGTTTTTTCACAAATTATGTGAGCAAACTGGAGTTCCTCTTTAAGAAGTCCCTTCATGCTTCTTTCTATTACAAGGGATGTTTACATTCCTTGGAATAGGAATAAAAGTGATCAAAAAAAAAAAAATAAAGTGATAGTATAAAAAGTAAAATGAATAGGAAAAAAAAAAACATTTTTCAAGCCCTCCGTGGTCGCGCGCAGAAGCTAACGCATACATATGTCGTGCCCACATATGTTCACCGCATTCGCACCACACGTGAGGTATCGCCACGAGCGTGGGAGCGAAAGCAATAATTCTAGCATTAGACCTCCTCTGTAACTCTAAACTGGTAACCTGTTAAAAATTGTCGCCTATGGGGATTTTTAAGTACAGAAGTTTGTCGCCATTCCACAAGCATGCGCAATTTTTAAGCATAACATATTTGGTATCTAATTGGCGGAACATCATCTTTCACATTTTACAAAAAAACTGGGGTAAAGTGTGTGTGTGTTTGTTTTTTGTTTTTTTGTTTTGTTTTTGTTTTTTTTTATTCATGAAAGTGTATTTTCTCAAACAATTGCATTTTGAAAGACCGCAGCGCACATATCGTGTGATATTTGATGAGCTTTCTTCAAAAATTGCAACAATGGCCATTTTATTCTCCATTTTTTATATATATATATATATATATATATATATATATATATATATATATATATATATAAAATATTATATTTGGGAGTTGTAAGCAGTGTTAATTTAGTCGACTAAAACATTTGTCAACTAAGTGAATACTATTTTAGTCGACTAAAATACGACTAAAACAATTGAGATGAATAAATACGACTAAAAGGCATTTTAGTCAAAAGACTAAAATTAACACTGGTTGTAAGTAATTTTTTAGCAGAAAAGGGGCGGGTCTTCAAGTGGTAATCATGGTTCTATTATATCCTATACACTTTTTTTTTTTTTTTTTTTTTTTTTTTTATCCTGGTTATGTCCGGAGTTTTTCTGTTTATCTTCTAAATGTGTTTTTCTCGTTCTCCGGCGGTGACACCGTTTTGGATAAAGAGGAAAACTAAAGCCTTTTCGGTGCCTTTTGAAGATAAATGAAACCTGAAAATGTTATTGATGATCCAGATTTCAGCCGGTGACGTGACACCGCCAGAATAATTTGGCTTCCCGTTTATCCTTCCCGGAGATCCATGTGAGGACACGGCTAGTTGTAGTTGAGTTGTTGATATCTAGTGATAGATGGTGCAGGTCCCATTCATCACTGCCGGTGTGATGTCCCCTCCGCACTCCGGAGTCATCAGTCGTCCTCCTCATGGGACAGTCTTATTACTATCTTAGGAAGACTGGATTTCCCGGTAATAAATAGTTCCAGCCTGCGCCTGCCCGGACATTCTGCCCCAGGTGGATGTGTGTGTGTGTGTGTGTGTGTGTGTGTGTGAGTGTATCTGTTAAATGAATTGATGACTAGGCCCAGGCCTTAGCGAGGGAGGGCTCGGCAACCATCTGCCTGCTAACTACTCCGCCGCTGAGCCGTGATATATGGCGACCCGGCCCGGCAGGCTAAATTGATTCATCTCCAGTTTCTGTTTCTTAATCTGGAGCTAAATTGGTTTCATTTTTCTTGTTTCCTTGTGATGCTGGCAGAGGCGTCGAGTTCTTAGGCTAGGCCCTGAGCGCCTTCATTTTTCATAACACGGTGCCGCGCGTTCTCCTAAAAAGAAATCCTGCCGTTTTTTATTGTTTCACGTTTTCAGCCACACGATTAACATTTACCAAAACAAATGCGTTTAGCGAGCTTTGCTTCATCACCTGTGTCACAGCGTCTTCTCTCTTCTTGAGCGATCGCCTCATTGTGAAAATCTACTCGCAGTCATTATGCATCCTGTGACCGGGGGTGGGGGATGCACGCGGCTAATGAGCCTGATTATCTGCAGCGGTGGGTCAGCATTGACCCCTTGTCATGAGCCGCAGCTGTTGCCGGGGGCTAGGGGGTCCCCATCGCCTGTCGTTCCTCTGCAGATTTGTTGTAGGGGCCAATGAATGTTTCCAGAACCTGTGTGAGTTTTAGGGAAATGTCACTCTTAATTAACCACTTCAGCTCCAAAACGTTTTACTACAGTCATGACCAGGTCATTTGTTGCCACTCAGCACTGCACTACTTCAACTGGTAATTGTGCGGTCATGCAACACTGTACCCAAATTACATTTTTATCATTTTTTACCCACAAATAAAGCTTTCTTTTGGTGGTATCTGATCATCAATGGGGTTTTTATTATTATATATATATATATATATATATATATATATATATATATATATATATTATAATTTTTTTTTTTTTGGCCAAAATTTATGAACAAATTAGATTTTTTTTATTTTATTGGATATGTTTTATAGCAGAATGTTGTGTGTGTGTATGTGTATATGTATATATATGTGTATATATATATATTTATATATATATATTTCATTCTGCTATAAAACATATCCAATAAAAAAATTTTAATGTAATTTCTTTGGTAAAAAAAAAAAAGAATCCCAATAAGCGTATATTGATTTGGTTTGCGTGAAAGTTATAGCGTCTACAAACTATTGGATATTTACTGGAATTTGTATTTTTTTTTTTTTTATACTAGTAATGGCAGCGATCAGTGACTTATAATGGGACTGTGATAGTGCGGCGGACAATCTGACACTAACTAACACTTTGTGGGAACTAACTGCCGCTGACCTCACCAGTGACACTAATACAGTGATCAGTGATAATACTACACACTGTCGCTGTACTAATGACACTGGCTGGGAAGGGGTTAACATCTAGGGGCAATCAAGGGGTTAAATGTGTGCCTAACAATGTGTTTGTGGCTTTTTACTAAAGATCCCTTTTGTTACTTCTGTCAGGGAGAAGAAACAGATTGTACCCTGTGTACGGATCTCTGTGTTTTGTCAACACAGGGCTCTGGGCTGTGATTGGACACAGCCGATCAGCAGGTCCTGGGTGTGAATCATTGGACAGGACCTGCTGACTAAGTCCCAGTGTGTTCAATCACAGCGGGGGGGGAGGGGACGCGCCCTAAAACTGAAAGAGACCTGCCATGCACAGGTACCTGTGTGAGCCGCCTGTTCTCTGTATATGTACTGCGGAGGGTCGGCAAGAGGTTAAATAGAAATTTATTTTATAACCGGTCTCCAGGCATATATGGGCCATCCCCGCCCGCCTGCACAATTTTTTTTTTTTTTTTTTTTCTACCTTATCTTGTGAGGCAAAGTACATTGACCTTAGTCTGCTGTCCCCGGGTGCAGGGGACCACTACATTAATCTAAAGTTGCCGTTGTGCCCGGTGAGGCCCGTAAAAGTCAGCTTGCTCTACTCTGCTGATCCCGAGAGGACCCCCAATGCTGGACAAACAATAGGAAACCTCCACAGAACACAGGCAGTTGTGTGGACACCTGAAGAAGGACCGCACCTCCTGTAAACACTAAATGCAACACTAAAAAAAGTAACATACAAAGTAAGAAAAAATAAATATTAAAGCGGAGGTTCACACAAAAATTGAACCTCTGTTTTTCGGAACCCTCCCCCCCCCCTCCGGTGTCACATTTGGCACCTTTCAGGGGGGAGGGGGGGTGCAGATACCTGTCTGAGACAGGTATTTGCACCCACTTCCGGCATAGACTCCCAAGGGAGTCTACGCCCCCTCCCATCCCCACCGCGCTGTCTGCTGGGACACACACACACGGGTCCCAGAGACAGCGGGGAACAGTTAGGAAGCACAGCGCGACTCGCGCATGCGCAGTAGGGAACCAGGAAGTGAAGCCGCAGCGCTTCACTTCCTGATTCCCTTACAGAGAATGGCGGCGGCAACACCCGAGGGACGATTCAGTCTGGGGTGCCGACATCGCTGGACCCTGGGACAGGTGAGTGTCCTTATTTTAAAAGTCAGCAGCTACAGTATTTGTAGCTGCTGACTTTTAAATATTTTTTTTATCACGGGACTCCCTCTTTAATGTTTTTAGACAAATAAAAAACGGCAAAATAGCCAGAAGAAGGCGGCATTAATTACGGCGGATTAAGGTAAACAAAGGGCTATTAAGGGAATAAATAGTAGCAATTATTTAAATACAACTTGTCAGGTTCCTTGATGAATGAAACAAAATGGATTCAGAAGTAACAATGTTGCGTTGAAGCTCTCTTATCTCTGAACAATGTTTTTTAAACAATTTTACTTTGTATCTCTCTCTCTCTCAAGCTAAACAATGTTATTTTTGTGTATCTCTCCCAAATCTGAACAAGGTTTATAAACCATGTTACTTTGTGTATCTCTCTATTTCCCATCAGATCAATGTTTATAACTAATGTTGCTTTGTATCTGACCATCTCTCATCCTAACAATGTTTATAAACCATGTTACTTTCCATCTCTCTCTATCTAATCAATGTTTATAAACTTTGTCAGGTGGTCATGGTTTTTTTGTAGGACACAAATTCTACAACTGCTTTATTTGCACATAAACACCCGGCTGTCATTTTGACAGTCAGAAATTGCTGGGGAGGGACAGCTGGACGGGGCGTGCTATATATATGTACTGTGTACTTCGATAAAGTTTTTTTTTTTTTTTTGGTGTGTGCGGCCCATCCAACATTCACAGTCAGGTAAACTATAAATGCCGTGATTGGTCCACGTTGCGAGGCTTCAGGTATCGGCAGTGTTCTCACCAACTTGCAGAAAGACGTTCGCCTTCCATTTTGTCGGAGTTCCTCCTCCTCCTCCTTCGGGGGTTACGGGGCAGAATCTTAATTCACGGTGTCACCGTTCAATTTTTGCTTTTTGCCACCAAACTAGATTGCAGGCCAGGGGATGCGCTCGGGGTGACTCGCCCGGCAGGTCACCTCTCATTTGTTTTCCTCAATTTTGTGTTGTCATAAATTCATTCCAGCTGCTTGCGGTCGATGAGTTTATCTCCGTCAGGGCAGGGAGCTGGCTGCCCGGTATGATGTATGACACGCGGCGCCTGTGCCAACCTCTCCATGAATCACTCCAGCTGTTTGGTGTCAGCATGAAAGCAAACAGGACAGCAGCGTCCGGGAGAGTGCCGAGTGCTATAGGAAGAGACATGACGTACCAATGTTTATTTAATAATTCTCTAATATTTCCAGCCCTGCTTGTGGTTGGGACCTCTGGGGGGGGGGGCTGCTGCTGGGGAAGGTGGGTGGAACAGAAGACTCTAATCTGCTGGGGTGGCTCATCAATCACTGGGACAAGATCATTAATCAGGCGGAAGGGAAGAAAGAGGAGTTAGCGGGATTCAGTCACGGCGTGGTGGGATGAGCGCGGTGTTGGTGCACCATACAAAATTACTGATTATAATTGTATCTTTTGCTCTGCGGTGACTTGAGCAAATTGCGTTTTGTATGCTCCAGAGGCCCGCGCTTTATGGGTGGTCATGTGAAGAAAATCCATAGCTGTGGTCCAAGAGTCTCCAGAAATCATTCATTCTTACATTCTCGCTGCTGAATAATTTACAGTGGAAAATAGATTTTTTTTTTTTACACCTCTGTCAGAGCTGGCCAATATCTCTTCCTGGCTGATGCAGAGCAGTAGCAGAGTGAGCACTTCTTTGTTACACAGTGATTATCCCCCCGTTGTCCCTCCACCGATGGCCGCCATTAGCTTCTTCTTCAGGAGCCAGTCCACCCAACAGTTATTTTATTTATGGTCACCGACCCGGGAACTCAGCACAGGGATGGTGGGAACCCCTCATAATGGGCACAGTGGGTGTACAGACCCGGGAACTCAGCACAGGGATGGTGGGAACCCCTCATAATGGGCACAGCAGGTGTACAGACCCGGGAACTCAGCACAGGGATGGTGGGAACCCCTCATAATGGGCACAGCGGGTGTACAGACCTGGGAACTCAGCACAGGGATGGTGGGAACCCCTCATAATGGGCACAGCAGGTGTACAGACCCGGGAACTCAGCACAGGGATGGTGGGAACCCCTCATAATGGGCACAGCGGGTGTACAGACCCAGGAACTCAGCACAGGGATGGTGGGAACCCCTCATAATGGGCACAGCGGGTGTACAGACCCGGGAACTCAGCACAGGGATGGTGGGAACTCCTCATAATGGGCACAGCGGGTGTACACTCAGACCTGGGAACTCAGCACAGGGATGGTGGGAACCCCTCATAATGGGCACAGCAGGTGTACAGACCCGGGAACTCAGCACAGGGATGGTGGGAACCCCACATAATGGGCACAGCGGGTGTACAGACCCGGGAACTCAGCACAGGGATGGTGGGAACTCCTCATAATGGGCACAGCGGGTGTACAGACCCGGGAACTCAGCACAGTGATGGTGAGAACCCCTCATAATGGGCACAGCGGGTGTACAGACCCGGAAACTCAGCACAGGGATGGTGGGAACCCCTCATAATGGGCACAGCGGGTGTACAGACCCGGAAACTCAGCACAGGGATGGTGGGAACCCCTCATAATGGGCACAGCGGGTGTACAGACCCGGGAACTCAGCACAGGGATGGTGGGCACAGCGGGTCCCCAAGATTTAGAACGGGTGATTCATAGTAGATTGTCACCACAATCACTAATTTAACAGGTTAAATTTAATTTCAGTTTTTTTGAATTTGCAGTTTTCGTAATGCATTGAACATCCATGTTGAGGTATTTCCTCTTATAGGATGACAACGCTCTGTCATGGTCCTCCAATTGTGCTCCTGTGTTGTCACCCTGTCACACGGGCTTCCAGTGGAGATTACACGTGGCCGTTTCAACACACATTACAGAGACATGGACCACTGTTGTCACCATCAGGAGAAATGCCGTGCAGCCATAGCTAGCCATTAGCGTGCCACAGCCGCAAAACAGCTACAGCGCGGCTCTGTTCTGGGAAGGGCTTCCTCCCAGAACAAGCCTCCCGCGTGCACACTGATTATCAGTGGCACCTCACCAGCTCACATCAGTGAAGAAGAAAAGTTACTTATTTTCAAAATTTAAAAAGGTGTATTCAAGGGCCCAAAAGTACACCACTCAGCGCCAGGGACCCAAGCAGTTCCGAAATAGTGATATAGCAAAGAAAAACATATATTCATACATAGAAATAACACCAATTTGTTGTCACAAAAAAGTGAAAACTCAAGTGAGACTAAAACAGCAGCTGTTTAAAAATGTAGGAAAATCATCATAAATAGTGGCATACCATAATCAGCAAAATATGACTATAATAACACACTACAAACAGCGCTAATGTTGAGCTAGAACGGATATATGTGGCCAACTTCACAAACAAAAAGTCCTTTGGCGAGAGAAGGGCAGTAAGCAAAGTGGTTCAGAAAGTGTTCATAGGTGATCAAAGTATAGAAATTCAGTGTGCACCTTCCACCGATCCATCCACTTCCACCCTGTGAGAACACACTCCCCTCAGGGGGTTAAACTCACCAGAGCCTAATAACCATAAGCATCCAAGAAAAGAGAGATCCAAGCCACAGGCCACTGTCAGCACCCCTCCGGAGGAATCCAAGGCGATCAGGGCTCACAAATCACCAAACTTGAAGGTTCCTGAAGCTGAAATACCTGCCACTTCCTGGTTCTGCCATTTGTCCAGACTCAGGGGTTGTCAGTGGTCTGGCTTTGACGTCCTGCTGTTTATCCACATAATAATGGCTGATTAGGAGTTACTGACCTGCTTCTTGAACTGCAGACACGAGTTGGCACAGGCCAATAACAGTGCTGTCTGGTCACCTTTGAAAGCTGGATAAACAGCAGGACGTCAAAGCCAGACCACTGACAACCCCTGAGTCTGGACAAATGGCAGAACCAGGAAGTGGCAGGTATTTCAGCTTCAGGAACCTTCAAGTTTGGTGATTTGTGAGCCCTGATCGTCTTGGATTCCTCCGGAGGGGTGCTGACAGTGGCCTGTGGCTTGGATCTCTCTTTTCTTGGATGCTTATGGTTATTAGGCTCTGGTGAGTTTAACCCCCTGAGGGGAGTGTGTTCTCACAGGGTGGAAGTGGATGGATCGGTGGAAGGTGCACACTGAATTTCTATACTTTGATCACCTATGAACACTTTCTGAACCACTGTGCTTACTGCCCTTCTCTCTCCAAAGGACTTTTTGTTTGTGAAGTTGGCCACATATATCCGTTCTAGCTCAACATTAGCGCTGTTTGTAGTGTGTTATTATAGTCATATTTGCTGATTATGGTATGCCACTATTTATGATTATTTGCAAAATTGTATAACCGAAACTAAGAACATTTTTAAAAAAATATATTCGGTCTTCTTTTGTTTGGCAACAAACAAATAACCCAGTGGTGATTAAATAGCAGCGAAAGAAAGCTGAAAGGGGTTAATAATCACCTGTTACAGGGAAAGTTGTCACCCATGGGGCACCAGTGATGTAGCCTCGTACACCCATGTGCGATGTCCTGTGAATGGCGCTCTCTCCTTCATGTGAGTGGCTGCCTTCGGAATCTGGAAGTATTGATGACAAGCTTTTTTTCGTCTGCACCAATCGCAAATCCTGTTTTTTGAGTAGTGATGCTGAATGACTAAAGCAGCCTTTCTGGGCCCAAAATGTCAGATAAGAGAGGACTGCAATGTGGCGGGAGATAGAAGACCCACGTGTGAGAAGTGCCAGCTCCCCTCTCCGGGGTATAGGAAGGGATTGAATCCAGAGGCAGATCTGTGTACTCAGCTAATTGTACATCGCTAATTATCATCTCATGCTAATTTCTGGCAGCCAGATGAAGCGTGGCTGGAAGCCAAGGCCACGCACTGCCGCCTGTTGTCACAGGTGAGGAAACGATTCCCTGACAGCGCACCGGCATCTTTGTCTGATTCCAGAGAACGTGGCGGCCATATTGGTACAGCTCCTTGCCGGCAGTGCTGTGCCAGCTGCCAAAGTGTTTACTCTTCTAATTCAGTCATTACAGGTAATTGGCTTTCTGCGGGACAGTCGGCAAAGCAGAGGAGATAGATTGACAGTAGAGCTGTGTGTATGGTGGGTGATTTGCTGCCTGTTTATGGAGACGTGTGTGTATAGTGAATGTATATGGGGGGGGCATTCATTCATTCACAGATGGATCTTCCGGGGGACCAGGAAGTTCCGGTTTCATTTGACAGCCCAGATCAATGCTCTTGAAGATCTGGCCCATCGCAGAAGCACTGCACAGAGAAGAGGATTTTAAATCCCCGGACCCGTGGACTGGCTGCGGGAGCTCTGACAGCACCACCAGAGGTAAGTACAGCAGGGACCGGGGGAGGGGTGTACAGTGTTCATTTTTTTTCTGTAAAGATGAACTAACCTTTCAATGCTGTTAATGCATTAACCACATACCGACAACTTAGTAAATATACCGCGGGCGGCCGGTACAGTCTCTCTCTCCCTCTCTCTCCTCAGACTCGAGCCTTGGTCTGTCCTGACCTGGACAGCTTGGTGCAGATATACACCCCTCACTGCTCCCTTCACACACACTGACCCCCTGGGGCCACGGACCTCTAAGGCCCGGTTCACACCTATGCATTTTTTAGTGCGTTTTCAGTTTTGCAGAAACGCGCTACAGTCCATTTAACACGGTTTCCTATGAATGTAGTTCACATCTGTGCATTTTATGGAAAGGGCCAGGGTTTGATTTTTTTTTTTTTTTTTTGTTTTTTTTGTTTTTTTTTTCTGGTTTTTGGTTCAATAGACTTCAATGGTTTAAAGATGTGTATTGAAAAATGCACCTGCAATATGCAAACTGCAACCTGCACAAGTGTGAATCGGGCCTCATTCTGTCTTTCCTAAAAGGCCTGCCGCACACCTGTGCCCATAGCGTGCTTCTTTCCTGGAAAACCTGGCCCAGGCCGCCATATTAAACCGGTGCATTTCCTCGCTTTGCCACACCAATAACTTTCACACAAACCTATCAACATACACTAATTGGGTTTTTTTTTTTTTTTAACCAAAGACATGTAGCAGAATATATTTTGTGAATATATATATATATATATATATATATATATATATATATATATATATATATATATATATATATATATATATATATATATATATTATAAAAAAAACACTGGTGATCAAATAACACCAAAAGAAAGCTCTATTTGTGTTAAAAAGAAAAAATAATACAGATGTCATTTGTGTACAGCGCTACATGACCACGCAATTGGCAATTAAAGTAGCGCAGTGCTGAATAGCATAAAATAGTCATGAAGGGGGGTAAAAACCCTCCATAAATCAGGTGGTGAAGGTTAAGAGAAGTGCAGTGTTTGGAATTAGTGAAAGATCATAGAAAGGATTGGCTTATCTGTGGGTGGAGTTTTCCTTTGCGCCTTCAGGGTTACAATGTGGCGGTGTGCAGGCGGCTGTACCCCGATCTCCTCTATATATAATGTATATAGTTCCTTGCAGGTCAGAGTAAACCTCGGGCTCCATCCTCGGCGGAGGTGTCGGCTAAGTGGCGTGCACATTTCACCTTTGCACCTCGTCTGAACAGCGGCCATGCGTGGGGTGTGCTGGAAGCCGCGCGCATTTTCCAGCAGATCACCTAGGCTGGATGTGGAGCGGCTTTGTATCTCTACCTAAAGTTCCAGCCTCCCGTGCCAAGCCTGTCAGCATCCTTCGCAGAGGTGGAGGAAGTTTGGGGGATGCCGGTAATTATTGGAATTAGAGGGGAGACGTTTTCTGCAGTGTTGAAAAGTCGAAGCTTTAGCCAAACTTAACACCAGAACCTCTATTCACATTCATTTACCGGGCGGGGAGAATAAGCGGGTCGGGAGATGAACTCTGCCCTCTGTACTTTGCAGCAGGAACAGATCGCTCATTATAGGCCGGGTGTTCTGCTTATAGGAGTCCATCTGTGGAAGGAGTCTGTGTCTGCTTCTTATTGCTCTTCTTCCTTCTTTTTTTTTTTTTTTTTTCTGTAGTGGAGTGGTGCCCTCAGTGGTCAGATCACTCTCAGAATAAAGTTCATAAAATGTCCCTGGATTCTGCATGAAATTTGTCACTGGCATTCGCGTTCTTATTCAGATGCAATTTTTTTTTTTTTTCATTGAATTAAACACATAAAAGAAGTATAAAGTGGAAGAGCAATTCAGAGGCAAGGAGGTGAAGAAAAAAGGTAAACACTCCTTTTAGTGGAACAGTTCAGCGAGAATATGATTTACAATGTAAAGCAAAAAAAAAACATTTCCTGGACAAGATATTCTTGTCCAATCTTTCCCTTGATTGAATAGAGAAGAAGAAGAGATTGTACAAGGGCTACTCCAAAAATGCCCTTAATCTTCAAGGAAGATATGGACTATCACGGGTACCCAATTATACAGTAGAACATTTGATAAAAATAGAATTTATTATACAAAATACAAACATATCAATTACAACAAAAGCAGCAAAGTGGTTGTTGCAAACATACATAGTACAATAACATTAAAAAAGACAAATTTAAACCACCACAGATATGTAGAGGCACAGTAATGTGGGTATAGACGTGGACCTCAACAGTTTCGCGGCCAATGCCGCTTCCATAAGGAGGCGTCAAACCAAAACATCTAAAAGACATATAATAACGAAATGACAGTAACACACAAATCTACGGTGAATCTAAATTGTATTGAATTGGATTATTAAACAAGGTACAGCAAAACTCACCAATAGGCCCATACGGCCTACAAACGGCATAAATTAACCCAATACGGATGATCCTCCTGGGTTTTGTTGTAATTGATATGTTTGTATTTTGTATAATTTTTATCAAATGTTCTACTGTATAATTGGGTACCGTGATATTCCATATCTTCCTTGAAAAATTAAGGGAATTTTTGGAGTAGCCCTTGTACAATCTCCTCTTCTCTTTAATTTACATCCTGTCATCAGAGTAGTTCAGTGTCGTCATAATCACACTGTACTATGGGGATCGATCAGGAATTTTAAAATGTTTTTACATTGTTATTGCTTTTATAGTGATGATCACTGTAAAAGTAATAGCTTTAGATGTCATGAAGGGGTTTCCATTCATGAACCGCATGCTTTTGATTGTGATTGGCTAAGCTAATCACATGGTACAGGTAGCATGGTACCATGTGATTGCTGTGGGACAATCATAGAATATGGAAAGCCATTCATGACAGGTTGTTTACAGTGTTATCAAGTGTCCACTGTGATCAATCAGCAATCACATGATACCCGGTTACTGGTCCCAGTGGTCACAGGAGGGGCGTGCTTGTAAATTGCAGCAAGGTCAATCGTGTGTGTGAATTTATTTTTATATATATATATATATATATATATATATATATATATATATATATATATATATAAAAATAAAAATAAATAATATATATATATATATATATATATATATATATATATTATAATATGCGTGACTGAGTCTGCACGTGCCCCCCCCCCAGAGTGAATGTGCTGTGGCGGGGCAGCAAGTGGTTTAAGCACAGCTCAAGGCAAACAAAAATCGATCCCTTGCAGTGGCTGAGTCTGCACGTGCCCCCCCCCCAGAGTGAATGTGCTGTGGCGGGGCAGCAAGTGGTTTAAGCACAGCTCAAGGCAAACAAAAATCGATCCCTTGCAGTGGGGCTGTGCCTGCAGAGTCAATTGCTTGTTTGTATCTATGGGAACAATAAAGGTAAATATACTTACCTGATCCTCCACTCCTCTCAGCAGCTTCTGCACACATCCCAGCGTTCTACTAGCACTCTAGGATCCTGACATCAAGACCAGAGCAGGGTCCATAGCCACAGTTCTTCATGTGGCCCCCCCACCCCCATCCTTGTGTGTGGCCGCCTCCCCCTCTGTCTTTCCCCCGTAAAGACATAATGGCACTGACTCGGTTTAGTGAAGCTTTCCAGTTGCTGTCTCTCCGGGAGGGTGGCGGTGGTGGTGGGTGTTGTGGAATCAGCGTGGCCTCTAGTGTTCCCGCCTGGTGTTTGTTAGGAACTTGTATGATCTCTGAAGTATTTTGTTTGGAAAGCACAATCCAGAGTCAATTAAGATTCTACTCTGCAAATTCAGAGATAATTTAATTAACAGAACGGCTAGGAAGAGTCCTTGGGGACGGCACCGAGATTGCTCAATTTAATTTTCAGCAGCAAAAAAAAATTGGGCTGTGGGTAAACTTATGACAAATGAGAGTCAGTTGGGGGCGGATGGGGGGGGGATTACTGGCGTTTATTGGGGTCACCCACATCGTCAGGCGCGCTCTCCTCGTTTAATCCGGGTGATTGGGGGCAAATGTCACAGAGCGAGCGTTCTGTAATTACTATATCGGGGCATATGTTGTCATTAAATGGTAATTCTCACTACACATTATAGTGGTGTTTTAGGATCACAGAGTGCCAATATGTGTTCTGGGGACCTGAGTGCCAGGGCGTTATTGTTTTGGGACTTCTGAGTGTTGACATGTCCTCATTTTGGGGCCCTGAGGTCAGTGTGTCTTTGTTCTTGGACCCCTAAAAACAGCGGGGTTCATTTACTAAAGGCAAAAAAGACTCTGCACTTTGCAAAGAGCCTAGTGAATGTGGGGAAGCTTCACTTTGCAAAGAATACCCAATCACATGCAAGGGGGGAAAAAACAGCATTTTTGCTTGCACGTGATTGGATGATGGAAGTAATCGGAGCTTCCCCTCATTTACTAAGCTCTGGAGCAACTGCACTTTCCAAAGTGCACAGTCTCTTTTGCCTTTAGTAAATCAACCCCTGTGGGGCCCCAAGCATCCCCAAGCATCAGCGTGTCATTGTTCTAGGGCCTCCGAGCTTTAGAGTGTCGTCAATTTGGGGCCCCCCAAACAGTGTCATTGTTCTGGGACCCCCCAAGTGTCAGTGTGTCATTGTTCTGGGACCCCCAAGTGTCAGTGTGTCATTGTTCTGGGACCCCCAAGTGTCAGTGTGTCATTGTTCTGGGACCCCCAAGTGTCAGTGTGTCATTGTTCTGGGACCCCCCAAGTATCAGGGTGTCATTGTTCTGGGATCCCCCAAGTGTCAGGGTGTCATTGTTCTGGGACCCCCAAGTGTCAGGGTGTCATTGTTCTGGGACCCCCAAGTGTCAGTGTGTCATTGTTCTGGGACCCCCAAGTGTCAGTGTGTCATTGTTCTGGGACCCCCAAGTGTCAGTGTGTCATTGTTCTGGGACCCCCCAAGTGTCAGGGTGTCATTGTTCTGGGACCCCCCAAGTATCAGGGTGTCATTGTTCTGGGATCCCCCAAGTGTCAGGGTGTCATTGTTCTGGGACCCCCAAGTGTCAGTGTGTCATTGTTCTGGACCCCCAAGTGTCGGTGTGTCATTGTTCTGGACCCCCAAGTGTCGGTGTGTCATTGTTCTGGACCCCCAAGTGTCGGTGTGTCATTGTTCTGGACCCCCAAGTGTCAGGGTGCCATTGTTCTGGGCCCCCAAGTGTCAGTGTGTCATTGTTCTGGACCCCCAAGTGTCGGTGTGTCATTGTTCTGGATCCCCCAGATGTCGGTGTGTCATTGTTCTGGACCCCCAGATGTCAGTGTGTCATTGTTCTGGGCCCCCAAGTGTCAGTGTGTCATTGTTCTGGACCCCCAAGTGTCAGTGTGTCATTGTTCTGGACCCCCAAGTGTCAGGGTGCCATTGTTCTGGGCCCCCAAGTGTCAGTGTGTCATTGTTCTGGACCCCCAAGTGTCGGTGTGTCATTGTTCTGGATCCCCCAAATGTCGGTGTGTCATTGTTATGGACCCCCAGATGTCAGTGTGTCATTGTTCTGGACCCCCAAGTGTCAGTGTGTCATTGTTCTGGACCCCCAAGTGTCAGTGTGTCATTGTTCTGGACCCCCAAGTGTCAGTGTGTCATTGTTCTGGACCCCCAAGTGTCGGTGTGTCATTGTTCTGGATCCCCCAAATGTCGGTGTGTCATTGTTATGGACCCCCAGATGTCAGTGTGTCATTGTTCTGGACCCCCAAGTGTCAGTGTGTCATTGTTCTGGACCCCCAAGTGTCAGTGTGTCATTGTTCTGGACCCCCAAGTGTCAGTGTGTCATTGTTCTGGACCCCCAAGTGTCGGTGTGTCATTGTTCTGGACCCCCAAGTGTCGGTGTGTCATTGTACTGGACCCCCAAGTGTCGGTGTGTCATTGTACTGTACCCCCAAGTGTCGGTGTGTCATTGTTCTGGACCCCCAAGTGTCGGTGTGTCATTGTTCTGGACCCCCAAGTGTCGGTGTGTCATTGTTCTGGACCCCCAAGTGTCGGTGTGTCATTGTTCTGGACCCCCAAGTGTCGGTGTGTCATTGTTCTGGACCCCCAAGTGTCGGTGTGTCATTGTTCTGGACCCCCAAGTGTCAGGGTGTCATTGTTCTGGACCCCCAGTGTCAGGGTGTCATTGTACTGTACCCCAAGTGTCAGGGTGTCATTGTTCTGGACCCCCAAGTGTCGGTGTGTCATTGTTCTGGACCCCCAAGTGTCGGTGTGTCATTGTTCTGGACCCCCAAGTGTCAGTGTGTCATTGTTCTGGACCCCCAAGTGTCAGGGTGTCATTGTTCTGGACCCCCAAGTGTCAGGGTGTCATTGTTCTATACCCCCAAGTGTCAGGGTGTCATTGTTCTGGACCCCCGAGTGTCAGGGTGTCATTGTTCTGGGACCCCCGAGTGTCGGGGTGTCATTGTTCTGGGACCCCCGAGTGTGAGTGTGTCTTTGTTGGGTGATATGATTCATGTTTTCCATACATAGTAAATCTTATGCTGGCCATACACTATACGAAAAATCAGCCGAAAAACGGTCATTTAGACCGTTCATTTTTCGGCCAGTTATTGGGCACAAAATCAATTTATCGTTGGGACATTTCTCAGCCGAAAAAACGAAGGACAAGTTTGGAAATTTTCTGTCGAATGAGCGATAAATTGAAAGGTTAATGCATTTCCCATCCGAACTGTCTGCACTAGGTATATGTAAAAAAAACGAACAAAAAATGCATTGATTTATGTCCACTGAACGATTTATCGGTCATTACATGGTGGCGCTATCCTTTGCGCTCTTGGCCGATTTTTCGTACAGTGTATTGGTGTCTCTTGGCAGTAGCAGGGTTAAGCAGCCTCCCTGCCATGTGTGACCAGTAAGACCAGCCTGTTCCCAGCAGGCCGTCTCCCCCAGTTTATCCTGTCTGTTCTAATAAGGGAAGACAGACTGGGGAGTTTAGCCTAGTTTGCAGACAGCGGGGGGTAAGTGGTAGAGAGCGTGTAAGCTGTTCCCTTGTCCCGGGGTCTCCGCAGAGCTTTTGATTAGCGGTAGATGAAGGCCCCTGATCTGAGGAATCCTCCCTCGCCCGGCTCCCTTCTCTTGTTAATAAATGTATATTTAACAATGTCTGGGAGCCTATGAAGTGATAATAACTAAATCAATACCTTTGCCATTGATTCGTCCCGGCTCCCCGCAGCGTGGCACAGCGAGTGATGCGCTAATTTTCCAGCTAACTAGCGCCCTGATCTGCAGTCCGGCTATTGATTGCTTTTGTATCAGACTGGCTCTAAACTTTATCCCCCCGCGTCTGTATAAATCATTCCGCACCATCTCAGTGCGCCTCTACAAAAGAAATGTACAGATTTCACTCGCCGAGAGAAAGACGCAGCTAATGTTCTGGAAATGGCTCTGTAAATATTTCCATCCCTTTGTGTTTTCTCCACACCGCTCTCCACTAGTCTTCATGTCTGTGGTGGAGGCCAATAGATGATCTTTCTGCTGATTGTGCCCAACATTCACGTTTGTTATGCCTTTTATTTTTTTTTTTTGTACAAACCTTAAAATGAAACGCAATAAACCAGAACCAGGTGAGAGACTTCAGCTATGCCTCTGTGATACGTGCAGCAAGGTGAGCCTAGAAAACGCAGTAAGCTCTTCAAGAATGTTTGTTTTTTTTATTAAGGAATGTGACTTCTGGGGCGCTTCACCTCACTTCTATCAAACCCCCCCCCCCCCCAAGCAGGTTCAGGTTTTTTTTTTTTTATTTATTTATTTTTTTGCTTTTCAACTGTTTCCTGTACGGTGAAACGTCAGCAGAAAAACACCCCCTTTCTTCTTCCCCCGTATTTTTTTTTTTTTTTTTCGTTTGTATTAAAGTATAAGGCATTTTTTTTTTTTTTTTTGGATGGAGTGAAGATGGATTAGATTCCCTGTCAGGTTTTTATTGCTGCCTGTGCCCCTGTCCCCTCTGTGCGTGATCCAGTGCAGTAGGTGGTCCACAATCGGTTAAAGCCAATCGTTGTATGTTTTGGCATCCTGGGTTCAGCCATTACCATCTTTCTGTATTGCAGAATGTCCCTTGCTGAGACTTGTAGTTCTACACCGGCTGCAGTCATAGTGTTCCATGCAGAGAGCTGCATGTGACGGTGTATATATATATATATATAGATAGATAGATAGATAGATAGATAGAGAGATATATATATATATATATATATATATATATATATATATATATATATATATATAGATATCTTTGTCTGGTTCTCTGTATAATGTCGCTGACTCTTTGTGATATGATTTTTGTTTCATTAAACAGGTGGCATGCAGATGTGGTCGGTGTACCTCTAAACCACGTGCCTTCTCTTATTCACACAATTCTGGGGTTTATGGTCCTTGCAATGTGTCTCGACACCAGTCCAGTTTTATTGGGGTGCTGGGGGGGGGGGGGCTCATACTTAAAGCAGAGCTCCACCCAAAAGAGGAGGCTCCCCTTGTCTGCCAACTATGACACCTTTTTTGGGAAGGGGGGTGGAGGGGGACGGGTACCTGGTTTTGACAGGTACCCACTCCAACTTCCAGCTGAGTTCGCCACGGCCTCCATCCTATTCACAGCGCACTTTGCGCAGTGGGGAACCGGCTTTGGAGCCGCAAGACTTCACTGCCAGTTTCCCTTAGTGGAGATGGTGGCGGCAGGTGAGAACACCGCTGGATTCCTGGACAGGTAAGTGTTCTAATATTAAAAGTCAGCAGCTACAGGATTTGTAGCTGCTAACTTTTTTTTATTTTATTTTTTTTCTGAAGAAGCCTGGATCTGTGATTTATTTATTTATTTTATAGTGGACTTCCCACTAAAAAAAAAAAAAAAAAAAAAAAAATGTAAAAGTCAGCAGCTACAAATACTGCAGCTGCTGACTTTTAATAATCGGACACTTACCTGTCCCAGGGTCCAGCGATGCGGGGGATCGAAGCCCCGCTCGTCTCCCCCACCGCTCGGCGGCGCCGGCATTTTAACCCACTGCACATGCGCGCTCCATGACTGGCCGCACAATCATCTGGAACCTGTCGCGTGTCTCAGATGATTGCCAAGAGGGAGGGGGGAGGGGTGATCTCCCTTCCTGCGCTGAGGGAAGTGACGTCAGGAGCCCAGGTGCCGAAGGAGGCAGATTACGAGGGACCCCCTAGCAACAGCACTCTGTGATATGTGGGAAATGTGCCTTGTTGTAATATAACATTTAGGCAGACTCTGTCTTTAAGAAATGGAACGATAACATTTTGTAGACGTGCAGATTTCAGTGCTTTACTTACACACTAGTTTGCAAAATTGCTAAATGTAGACTGCTGTTCATGGTAATCCAGACAGCAGGACGGGGACACGCTCTGGAATTAAATGCAATATGTGCAGTAAATTCTCTGGTTTCTTTCTGCACACACAACCCCCATTACCTCTTACATTATTTGGGATTCTATGTTGCTTCAGTTCCCTGTAGTGTGTATTTTACTTGTGTATCCTTCCTTTTTATATTAATGGATTTTTATACAAAATGCTTTTGTCTCTCTCTTATCCCAGGATCACAGAAGAGTCAACGGTGACAACGTTTGAAGCATTAAAGGCACGTATCCGGGAGTTGGAAAGACAGCTCTCCCGAGGGGACCGCTACAAATGCCTCATTTGCATGGTGAGTGGCATATCCTTGCTGGCAATCAATGCAGTCATGTCTTGATAGGTGGTGGACGTGTGGTGCAGATACAGCCATGTCAGCGGGATTCGCCAAATCCTGGTGCATTTTCGGCTTTGTTTGGTCAGCAGTTCTTGGGGACAGGATGTCAGAAGTCAGTAGCCGTGACCTTTACTCTGCACTCCAGGCCTGACCTTTAAAGGAGACGCAGGGTGACAATGAGACACGATTATTGTAGAGGACTAGAGATGAGTTTGTACGGCTTCCAAAATTATCTCTATTCATTGACTAAATATAGGCATGTCTCCATATTAAGGGCTTGGGGCGTCATCAGCATCCCACCCCTTTGTTTACATCTGCTGCTGACTAGTGAAGAACCTGGTTGATTGGACTGAAGAGCTTTCTGATGTTCGGATAGAGACAAGTTCAGAAGAGACCCAAGCTCCTCTCTATTGAGGACGTGTATGAGGAACCTGTGACTAAAAAGGCAAGCAGAGGACCATTAGGGCTGTGAAAGGGGGAGGGGGCGTACACGCAGTACAGCTATTCTAGGCCCAATCGGATGAGCAAGGGTGTCCCAGATGCGGCTTAGAAGCAGGATAAACCCCCATGTAGATGGGGTTTAGGAGTGCTAGTCCTGTTCGCACCCTACTGATGACATATGAGAAGGAGCAAGATCAGGAGAACTGAAGTCAGAGCCTCCTATAGGGGTTCAGTCAGTACTGCCATATTGGGTCAGTGGGGGGGGGTTGGGGGCTTCAGATTGAAAGCAGGATGAGCCCTATGTAGATGAGGTCTTTGGGTGGCAGTTCTGTTCCTACACTCCTGATGACATTTAAGAAGAGGGAATATCAGAAGCACTGAGGGCAGGGCCTCCTATAGGGGTTTAAGCAGTACTGCCATATTCGGCCACATCAGGTTTGCTGGGGGAAGGCAAGTGGGTTCAGATTGGAAGCATGATGAGGATGTCGATGATTCAGATTGGGAAGTATGATAAGCCTCCATGTAAAGGATTCAGATTGGAAGCCGGATGAGCCTCCATGTAGATCATTCAGATTGGAAGCAGGATAAGCCCCATGTAGAGCTTGTCTGGGAGTAGCAGTCCTGTTCCCACCCTACTGATGAAAGCAGGATAGGCCCCCATGTACAGGATTCTAATTGGAAGCAGGATGAGCCCCCATGTAGAGGATTCAGATGGGAAGCAGGATGAGCCCCCATGTAGAGGATTCAGATGGGAAGCAGGATGAGCCCCCATGTAGAGGATTCAGATGGGAAGCAGGATGAGCCCCCATGTAGAGGATTCAGATGGGAAGCAGGATGAGCCCCCATGTAGAGGATTCAGATTGGAAGCATGATGAGCCCCATGTAGAGGTCCTCTGGGAGTGGCAGTCCTTTTCCCATGCTATTGATGACATAAGAGAAGAGGGAAGATCAGAAGCATTGAGGACAGGGCCTCCTATAGGGGTTTAAGCAGTAATGCCATATTTGGCCACATCGTGTTTGCTGGGGGAAGGCGAGTGGGTTCAGATTGGAAGCACGAGCCTCCATGTCGATGATTCAGATTGGAAGCAGGATGTGCCCCAATGTAGATGATTTAGATTGGAAGTATGATGAGCCCCCATGTAGATTTAGATTGAAAGCAGGGTGAGCCTCCATGTACAGGATTTCGGATTGGAAGCAGGGTGAGCCCCCATGTAGAGGATTCAGATTGGAAGTTTGATGAGCCCCCATGTAGAGGATTCAGATTGGAAGTTTGATGAGCCCCCATGTAGTTGATTCAGATTGGAAGCATGATGAGCCTCCATGTAGAGGATTCAGATTGGAAGTATGATGAGCCTCCATGTAGAGGATTCAGACTGGAAGCGGGATAAGCCTCCATGTAGAGGTAGTCTGGGAGTGGCAGTCCTGTTCCCACCCTACTGATGACATACGAGAAGAGGCAGGAGCACTGAGGGGCAGGGCCTCCTATAGGGGTTGAAGC
The DNA here is from genome assembly GCA_037953035.1 of Aquarana catesbeiana. Taxonomy (NCBI): domain Eukaryota; kingdom Metazoa; phylum Chordata; class Amphibia; order Anura; family Ranidae; genus Aquarana; species Aquarana catesbeiana. Next base: position 146,459 of record JBBHAA010002738.1, read on the forward strand.
AGTACTTCCATATTGGGCCACATTGGGTCGGCGGGGAGGTTGGGTTCAGATTGGAAGTATGATGAGCCCCCATGTAGATTTAGATTGAAAGCAGGATCAGCCTCCATGTTGATCATTCATATTGGAAGCAGGATGAGCCCCCATGTAGAGGTTGTCTGGGAGTAGCAGTCCTCTTCCCACCCTACTGGTGGGGGCTCTACAGGATGAGCCCTCCTGTAGATGAGGTCAAGTAGACTTTATTGGGCCCCATCATTTCTTTTAGCGGCCCTTGTCCTCGAGTGTTGCCTGTGTTGTCGCTGCAGCTGATTTTCACCATTATTGCCTTACCACTTCTTGGTGTGCACCGTGACTCTGTGTGGAGAGGGCTGTCATGATAGAGGAGCAGGGCTTCCTCATCCCAGAGCTGTCCCCTGATGACTGGTGGGGGATGATGAAGCAGCAGGAGAGGTGGAGGAAGCAGAAATCCACAGAATGAATGGATCAGAAGCATGGAGATTCTTGCACAGCTTCCCCTCCAGCAAAGAGATACACATTCTAGAACAGGATATCCTTATAACTGTAGTGTCATCTAAAGGGGGGTGCTTGGGATGTGAGTCTGAAGCGGTATCCATTGACAATGGATCTGACTGCTGATTTAGCCCAAATTCTTCAACTTTTCCCTGTGGCCCTATGAGAGGCGTGGGGACCCCATAGGATGTAATTGTTGTAGCTGTTTTGGAATGACTCTGTTATTCTGCCCTTTTTTACACATAAATCACAGCTGAGTAATGTTTTAATGGTGGAATGTCTGTAGAACTAATTCCTGTGTTCTCCTCTCCAGGATTCGTACACAATGCCCCTGACGTCCATTCAGTGCTGGCACGTGCACTGCGAGGAATGCTGGCTGCGCACTTTGGTAAGGCCCGGGGCCATTTCACAGCCATTCTGGGTGGAGGTAGATGGAGGGGGGGACGCTCTAATTACGGAACAGAAAATCTGTTTACAGTTTTATAAGCGCAGCCGTTCTCCTGCGGGCGGATTACTTCAGCTTCTCTTACATTGTTGGGTTCTCAGCACTGCGGCCTCACATCATTAGCTCGACTCTTTCATGTCGTCCCAGGATCAGGGCCCGGCCTAGACGCCTCTAATTGGTGCAGTTAGTCCCGTCTCTGGAGAGTTTTCAACTTCAGCAGGGTCTGTAGGATGGGTGGGCAAACCTCAGGTTGTGAGGAACTACAAATCCCAGCATTCACTGCCACTGAGAAGGAGGTTTCTGTGACAGCTTCTGACTGCAAATGCTGCACACTGGTTCTAGGCCCCCAAGTAGGGAATCGCCATGGCAGCCAGGCTAGTAGGAACTTCAAAAAAAAAAAAAAAAGCGCTCATATGTAGCACCCAATGTAGATTTCTTTTGAAGGTCATCTGCAGGCAAAAATTATCCCACCTCTGAATGTGCATGCAACACTTTTTTTGGGGTTATTTTTTGTCCTTTTTTTTTATTTTTATTTTTTTCAACTTCTGAAAAAGATATACTTGCCTAAGTCCGACAGGCTGGGCCCATCATGGAATGGCCTACCAATCCTTAACTATCCCCTTACACTCCCATCACTCCTCTGGACCCTGAGAGGGCCCCCCTCTGGTTAGGCAGTGACATGGATACCTGAAAAAGGACCCCACCTCTTGTAAACAAGAGAAGAGCAGGTGTTCTATCAGAAAATGCAACCTTAGTGACGTTCCGGCACGGCCATCTTGGTACACACCGCACTCGTCCGCAGTAAGCCTACAGTCTGAAGTCGCCAAGCGGACATCTTTTTACACCCACCGGAGTCTTGCATCTCACATATATTTTTGCCAGTAATCTGAGCTTATATAGTGAAATACAGTATTTAGAAATCCATCAAACTGTTTTGATGATAAATTTTAAAAGCAGCGGTGTTCTGTCAGATTAGCAAACCTGTGAGATCAGCAGGCTTGCCGCTGCTTTTAAAATTCAACTTCAAAACAGTGTCGCGGACTTCCAAATCCTGTATTTAACTATATAAGCTGAGTCTACTGGTAAAAATAAGTGTGAAATGCAAAGCTTCAGTGGGTAAAAAGATGTCCGCTTGCTGACTGTAGGCTTACTGCGGACGTGTGCGGGTGTACCAAGATGGCCGTGCCGAAACATCACTTCCATTACATATTCTGATGGGTAGCGGCTTTTTGACAGGACACAGGCACTGGATTGTTTAGGAAGTTTAGATGACATGTTGGGCTCACAGGAAATAGGAATGAGTGTCATACTGCCGGCGCTGGATGGAGGTGTCTGGAGACAATAGCACTGGCGACTGAAAGGGGAAGCAGAATTTGGGGGGGGGGGATGAGGGGGTGTCTGCAAACTGGCCATAGATAGTTTGACACTTGGATGGCTCAGCAGGGACTGGCCAATATCCAAACCATCTATGGGCAGGCTGAATGCATCCAAGTCATTTCATCAGTCGACTTGGGTACAACCAGCATATCGGATTTTCAGCATGTGAGTATTGCCAGCGGCTAGCGATAATCGCTGTGTTCAACTAGCAGGGACAACTCCGCACTGGGAGAACAATAAGAGCTCCATGGGAGGTGCTGGGATTTGTAGTTTCTTATGCAGCCATCCTCCAGTGGGGTATGCTGGGATCTGTAGTTCCTTGTGCAGTCCTCCAGTGTGTCCGCCTTTGTCCTGGCTAGTGGGTTATGCTGGGATTTGTAGTTCCTCATACAGCCCTCATCCAGTGTGTCTGCCTTTGTCCTGGCTAATGGGGTATGCTGGGATTTGTAGTTCCTCATACAGCCCTCATCCAGTGTGTCTGCCTTTGTCCTGGCTAATGGGGTATGCTGGGATTTGTAGTTCCTCATACAACCCTCATCCAGTGTGTCCGCCTTTGTCCTGGCTAATGGGGTATGCTGGGATTTGTAGTTCCTCATACAGTCCTCCAGTGTGTCCGCCTTTGTCCTGGTTAATGGGGTATGCTGGGATTTGTAGTTCCTCATACAGTCCTCCAGTGTGTTCGCCTCTGTCCCGGTTACGGTGGTGTGCTGGGATTTGTAGTGCCTCATACAGTCCTCCAGTGTGTCCGCCTTTGTCCTGGCTAGTGGGGTATGCTGGGATTTGTAGTTCCTCATACAGCCCTCATCCAGTGTGTCCGCCTTTGTCCTGGCTAATGGGGTATGCTGGGATTTGTAGTTCCTCATACAGCCCTCATCCAGTGTGTCTGCCTTTGTCCTGGCTAATGGGGTATGCTGGGATTTGTAGTTCCTCATACAGCCCTCATCCAGTGTGTCTGCCTTTGTCCTGGCTAATGGGGTATGCTGGGATTTGTAGTTCCTCATACAGCCCTCATCCAGTGTGTCCGCCTTTGTCCTGGTTAGTGGGGTATGCTGGGATTTGTAGTTCCTCATACAGTCCTCCAGTGTGTTCGCCTCTGTTACGGTGGTGTGCTGGGATTTGTAGTGCCTCATACAGTCCTCCAGTGTGTCCGCCTTTGTCCTGGCTAGTGGGGTATACTGGGATTTGTGGTTCCTCATGCAGCCCTCCAGTCAGCAATACTCAATACTCTCTCCTCATCGGCAGTTCTGGCAGACGATTCGGCGTTTGCACCAGCGTTACATCTGGCTGTATTGTGGCGCGGAGAGCGCGCGTTCCCAGCCGGCGGATTAGAAACATATACACACATTAAGGATCTTGGCACTTGTGCTGGGAAACAATTAATAAGCATCCTCTCATGTGTTCCAGGAGCCCCCCACCCCCGCCCCTCAGCCCTCAATTTATTAAACCAGTCCTCGCTGCCTGAAATAGCCGGCTACTAATGTAACCATTAAAATGTAGCCCGAAGATGCCAATAAAAGCCTTGGAACGCCTCGCTGCTTTTGTGTCTTGATCAAAGTCGATGTGTGTAATCTCGTTAAGTCTGCCCTTTACCTCTGCCAACAACCCCCCCCCCCGCCACCCTCTCTCTGGCCCCCCATCTTTCTGGACCTTTAAATATTACCCACCTTTCTGTATACCTCCCCTTCCTGACCCATGTGCCTCTGTCAGGTCCTCATCGATTAAATTAACAATAAAGCTTACCTGTCCAATGGCGAAGCTGGAGGGGTACATCGATTATACCAACAAATTCTGTAATATAGAACAGTCTCATCTGTGAGCGCTCAGATCTGCTACAACATACTTCTTTTATTTTTATTTTTTTTTTTTACTTTGTAATAAGCAATTTGGGGTTTAATAGGCTTGAAGGGGAGGCGTGGAGCAGCTTGCAGGAGGAAACCATTTTATATGCAAGAGGATGAAAGACGCCAATATCTCGCCCATCTTATAAAACTAGTTTAGCAGGGCAGGTGCGCTATTATGGGGTAACGATAGAGCTCGGCGACGGAGCTGGCGTCATCCAAACGGGGGGGAGCAGGTGGTGGGAGAGGCTGAATTAAAAGGCCGGGGGTTCTGCTGGAACAGGTGGGAATTCGAGGGATCTTCAAAGGTGGGCTTTTTTTTTCTTTATTTGGAAGTGGTTCTAGGAGGGCAGATTGTGAACTGTTAAAGTTTATGTGAAGGCGTGAAATAGAAAGCAGAAAAACGTTGCAACGTTCCAACATTAACCAATTGCCGGCCGCCCACAGTGCATTTACTGCGGGCAGCACGGGCAGGCTGGATCACGTATATGTATGCCATCCAGCCCGGGGTGGACACAGCAGATTGCAGCGCCCCTTACCCGGCCCAGGGATCATGTGATCACTATATGGTCACTATGTGACCTCATGATCACTATGCCAACAAAGCTGTTATGATTGAATGTTATTCATCTGTATTTCCTGTAGAGTGATGCTGAGATTGTCCCACAGCTATTACATGGTACCTGGGCCAAAAATGTAAAGGGCCCTTTCACTCTGGGGCGGTTTGCAGGCGCTATTGCGCATATAATAGCGCCTGCAAACCGACCCGAAAGTGCAGCTGCTTTGTCTCCAGTGTGAAAGCCCCGAGGGCTTTCACACTGGAGCGGTGCGCTAGCAGGACGGGAAAAAAAGTCCTGCTAGCAGCATCTTCAGAGCGGTGAAGGAGCGGTGTATATACCGCTCCTGCCCATTGAAATCAATGGGACAGCGCGGGTATACCGCCGGCAAAGCGCCTCTGCAGAGGCGCTTTGCGGTGGTTTTTAACCCTTTCTCGGCCGCTAGGGGGGTAAAACCACCCCGCTAGCAGCCGAATGCCGACGGTAAAGCGCCGCTGACAATAGCGGCGATTTACCGCCGACGCCGCCCCAGTGTGAAAGGGGCCTTAATGTTTATTCCAAAATGGATTACATTCATTATTTTCCTCAAAATTCTACAAACAATCCCCCATAATGACAATGGGAAAGAAGTTTGTTTGAAATCTTTGCAAATTTATTAAAAATAAAAAAGGAAAAAATCCCATGTATATAAGTATCACGGGCTCCTCCCATGCACATAAGTATCACGGGCTCCTCCCATGCACATAAGTATCACGGGCTCCTCCCATGCACATAAGTATCACGGGCTCCTCCCATGCACATAAGTATCACGGGCTCCTCCCATGACACTCAGAATTGAGCTCAGGTGCCTCCTGTTTCCACTGATCATCCTTGAGATGTTTCTACAACTTGCTTGGAGTCCACCTGTGGTAAATTCAGTTGATTGGACATGATTTGGAAAGGCACACACCTGTCTATAGAAGGTCCCACAGGTAACAGTGCATGTCAGAGCACAAACCAAGCCATGAAGTCCAAGGAATTGTCTTTAGACCTCGGAGACAGGATTGTATGGAGGCACAGATCGGGGGAAGGGTACAGAAAAATTTCTGCAGCATTGAAGGTCCCAATGAGCACAGTGACCTCCATCATCCGTAGATGGAAGAAGTTTGGAACCACCAGGACTCTTCCTAGAGTGGGCCACCCAGCCAAACTGAACGATCGGGGGCGAAGGGCCTTAGTCAGGGAGGTGACCAAGAACCCGATGGTCACTCTGACAGAGCTCCAGCATTTCTCTGTGGAGAGAGGAGAACCTTCCAGAAGAACAACCATCTCTGCAGCACTCCACCAATCAGGCCTGTATGGTAGAGTGGTCAGACGGAAGTCACTCCTCAGTAAAAGGCACATGACAGCCCGCCTGGAGTTTGCCAAAAGGCACCTGAAGGACTCTCAGACCATGAGAAACAAAATTCTCTGGTCTGGTGGAACAAAGATTAAACTCTTTGGTCTGAATGGCAAGCGTCATGTCTGGAGGAAACCAGGCACCGCTCATCACCTGGCCAATACCATCCTTACAGTGAAGCATGGTGGTGGCAGCAGCATCATGCTGTGGGGATGTTTATCAGCGGCAGGAACTGGGAGACTAGTCAGGATTGAGGGAAAGATGAATGCAGCAATGTACATTTTATGAAAACCTGCTCCAGAGCGCTCTGGACCTCAGACTGGGGCGAAGGTTCATCTTCCAACAGGACAATAACTCTAAGCACATAGACAAGATAACAAAGGAGTGGCTCTGGGACAACTCTGTGAATGTCCTTGAGTGGCCCAGCCAGAGCCCAGACTTGAACCCGATTGAACATCTCTGGAGAGATCTGAAAATGGCTGTGCACCGACACTCCACATCCAACCTGATGGAGCTTGAGAGGTCCTACAAAGAAGAATGATAGAAAATGCCCAAAAATAGGTGTGCCAAGCTTGTAGCATCATACTCAACAAGACTTGAGGATGTAATTGGTGCCAAAGGAGCTTCACCAAAGTATTGAGCAAAGGCTGTGATACTTATGTACATGGGAGGAGCCTGTGATACTTATGTACATGGGAGGAGCCTGTGATACTTATGTACATGGGAGGAGCCTGTGATACTTATGTACATGGGAGGAGCCTGTGATACTTATGTACATGGGAGGAGCCTGTGATGCTTGTGTACATGGGAGGAGCCTGTGATACTTATGTACATGGGAGGAGCCTGTGATGCTTGTGGACATGGGAGGAGCCTGTGATGCTTGTGGACATGGGAGGAGCCTGTGATGCTTGTGGACATGGGAGGAGCCTGTGATGCTTGTGGACATGGGAGGAGCCTGTGATGCTTGTGGACATGGGAGGAGCCTGTGATGCTTGTGGACATGGGAGGAGCCTGTGATGCTTGTGGACATGGGAGGAGCCTGTGATGCTTGTGGACATGGGAGGAGCCTGTGATGCTTGTGGACATGGGAGGAGCCTGTGATGCTTGTGGACATGGGAGGAGCCTGTGATGCTTGTGGACATGGGAGGAGCCTGTGATGCTTGTGGACATGGGAGGAGCCTGTGATGCTTGTGGACATGGGAGGAGCCTGTGATGCTTGTGGACATGGGAGGAGCCTGTGATGCTTGTGGACATGGGAGGAGCCTGTGATGCTTGTGGACATGGGAGGAGCCTGTGATGCTTGTGGACATGGGAGGAGCCTGTGATGCTTGTGGACATGGGAGGAGCCTGTGATGCTTGTGGACATGGGAGGAGCCTGTGGTGCTTGTGGACATGGGAGGAGCCTGTGGTGCTTGTGGACATGGGAGGAGCCTGTGATACTTGTGGACATGGGAGGAGCCTGTGGTACTTGTGGACATGGGATTTTTTTTATATATATAAATTTGCAAAGATTTCAAACAAACGTGTCACGTTGTCATACGGGATTGTTTGTAGAATTTTGAGGAAAATAATTATTTTAATCCATTTTGGAATAAGGCCGTAACGTAACAAAAAGAAAAAGTCTAAAAAGTGAAGCGCTGTGACTACTTTCCTGATGCTCTGTATATCCCGTAGTTTTTGGACACTATAACTTCCCTACAGACTAAATACACTGATTTGAGGTGTTGTCACTGAAGAAATGTAGCACAATACAGTTTGGCCTAAATTTATGAAGAAAGATTATTTGTAAAAATTTATGACAAACAAAAATGTGTTTTGTTTTTTTTTTCAACACTTTGTCTTTTTTTGTTTATTTAGCAAAAAATAATCCCAGTGGTGATTAAATACAACCAAAAGAAAGTTCTATTCATGTGAACAAAATGATAAAAATTTCCTATGGGTACAGTATCGCATGACTGTGCAGTTGTCATTCAAAGTGAGACCACGCTCAGAGCTAGAAATTGGCCTGGGCAGGAAGGGGGTAAATATGCCCGGTGTTGAAGGCATTAAACCTACGGTCACCAGTCAGTATCCCTGATAACTGCCGCATGCCAGTCACGCAGGGGGTGTGGTTTATATTCACTAGACCCAGCTGCTGCTATGGCCGTCAATCAAACTGGGCAGGGGGGGGGTGTCAGGCAAGCTGGCTACAGGCACACCGTGAGTGGGCACAGTGTCCTGTAAGAGCATTAGGAGCTAAGCTGATGCAAAGTGCCCATGCCGACAGGGATCTGCTTACATGCCTAGTGTGGTCAGAAAGCTAAAGAAGGAGAAGATGAAGGGCGGGATCACCGGGTATTTGCTGCCAGTTATGACAGAGATATGTATGAGAGTTTTTTTTTTAGGGACAGAGGGATAACGGAATTTCACTATTGTGCTTTTTTTCTCCCCCCACCCCCTCTTGCCTATTATGCAGGGTTGTTCTCGCTCCACAAATTCACCTGCCCAGCGAATTCAGCATTGTCCTGCTGTGATCCGCTTCCACAGCCCAAGTCCGACACCGCCATCTTCTTCTCTGACATCATCGAGAGCCGGCGGTCTCTTCCACATTCAGCAGCCGGTCCTGATGACACGCCTTCAGGTCCGCCCATTGTGTCCCTGCTCCAGTGACACTTACATATAGGAGCCTGTGGGGGGGAGGGCAGGTCATCCTCACCTAAGTAGGAATAGCGATTTGGGGGGGGTGTTGGCCAGACAAAAAAAAATTAATATTTTAGCTGGAGGTGTAGGGAGCGAAAGTAGATCTGGGGAGTGAATGGGGCATTTTAACCTCTGGAAGCTATTAACCCCTTTATGACCAGGCTTTTTTTTTTTTTTTTTGCTATTTAGCACTTCGCTACTTTAACTGACAATTGTGCGGTCATGCAACGCTGTACCCAAATAAGATCTATATAATTATCACTACTAAGTTTTTTTTTCGGTGTGTATTATTTAGTCTGTAGGAAAGTTATAGAGTCCCCAAACTATGGGATATATATTTAAAAAGCAATCAATCCTGATGTATTGATGGCCAATCTCGTTTCTTGAGGCCCCAAAATGTCAGGACTGTACCAATACCCCCCAAATCACCCCTTTTTGGAAAGTACAACAGTCCAAGGTATTTAGTAGGAGGCCATGGTTAGGGTTTTTTTTTATTTTTATTTTTTTTTACTTTTAGTTTTTGTCACTTGTGTAAAACAAAGAGACTTAAATAAATTTGGGTTTTTTGTTTTTTTTTTACTTTTTAAAAAAATGTTACATACTGTCACCAGTGCAGTACGACATCATCATATGACTGGTGTGGTGGTGATTAGGGATGCTGACTGGTAACAGTATGTTTTAGGGGAAAAAAACATTTTCAATGGATTTTTTTTTTTAATTCCATTTTTTTTTACTTTTTTTTTATTTTACTTTTTTTTAATTTTATTTTACTTTTTTTTACATCCTGTCATCAGTATAGTTAGTAACACTGTTCTACTCTTGGGGGGCTGATGAGTGGGGTTTTTTTTTTTTTTCTTATTGCTGTTACAGTGATCACTGTAACAGCAATGTTTTGAACTGTTATGCTTGGGTTTCATTCATAGGAGTTGTGATGCTCTGATTAGCCCACAGCTATCACATGGTACCTGAGCCATTCATAACAGTTGTGTTCACATTGTGATTGGGTGGCCGGGGCATCACGTGATCACAATGTGACCACCGCGATCACGCAAAGGGGCCCGGTACCAGGAGCTGCAATCCGTTATGTCTGGTGGACACAGCGGTCACCCATGTGCCGGGTGGCGTTCAGGTACGTCTCCTGGTCTGTAGCTGCCAGCCACTCGCAGTACTCAAGTGGTTAATGGCTAAAAGTGTGACCCATGCACCGGGATGTATTTGACTTGTAGGAGACGATTTGTAACAAGAATTCTACACTGTAGGCATTGAATGCGGGACCCCAGTGCTGCGGGACCCCAGTGCTGCGGGACCCCAGTGCTGCGGGACCCCAGTGCTGCGGGACCCCAGTGCTGCGGGACCCCAGTGCTGCGGGACCCCAGTGCTGCGAGACCCCAGTGCTGCGAGACCCCAGTGCTGCGAGACCCCAGTGCTGCGAGACCCCAGTGCTGCGAGACCCCAGTGCTGCGGGACCCCAGTGCTGCGGGACCCCAGTGCTGCGGGACCCCAGTGCTGACCATTGTACGATAGAAGTGCCTTTTGTCTAACTGGTGTCTTTTCTTGTCCATGTTTCAGGGAGCGAAGAAGCTGTGTCCGCAGTGTAACACCATCACATCACCTGGGGACTTGAGACGCGTCTACTTGTGAAAGCCGTGTGAAGAGGGACTGACACCGCTCCGGCCTCCCCCCACACACCGCTAGTCCCCACCTTACCCCCCCACCCCACCTTGTTTGTCCTCACACCTTCTCCTTTCCGGAGGCTGAGGCCCAAAATGTGACAGAGGGACATTCGGAAGCTCAAAGACACTTTAATAGACTTTATTATGGAGTAAATAAATTATAAGAGGAAGAAAACGGACATTTCCCGACAGACTGAACTCTTGTGGCTTCCACGTCCTCACCTTCTTCCATTAGCACTAACGGGGGAGAAACCGCTGACCCGAACCCCCCGCCCACCGCGCCGCTCTCCACCTTTTCCTCTTCTCCCTGTTCCTGCTGCTGATTTTAACCCCCTTTAACAGCGAATTTATAGGCGGAGCCGAGGACTCGCTATCCAGACAGTTTTTTGTTTACACCTCCTCCTTCCCCCACGAGCTCGCCTCCCCCCCCCCCCCCCCCCCCCCCCACACGGATTCCACCCCACCTTTCTGTCCTGCGTGTGACCGCAGACTCGCCGGAAGCAGCGATGGGACCTTGTACAGACCCCTCCCCCTTGATTGTCCGCATTCTTTTTATGAACTTCATGTTTTTGGTTTTTTTTTGGTTTTTTTTCCCCATTTGTGCCGTTTTGTGATATATTTTTTTAACTGTAAATTAAGCAGGGAAAAGAAGAAAAAGGAGAAATGCGAAGCACATGTAATATAAGTTATATGTTTACAATGTTGTGTATAAATGAATAGCCTCAAAAATGTTAATGAATAGTTTCATTTTATGGGTGGGCAGTGTTTTTTATTTTTCCTATTTTGTTTTTTATTTTATTCTGTTTTTTGTTTTTTTGTTGTTTTTTTTTTTTTTTTTTTTTTTTTTTTTTTTTTTTTTCCAGGGAAGGTTCTAAAAAGTTGAATGTAATTTATTTTTGGGATTTTTGTTACTTTTTTGGGGGATGGGTTGGGGGGGGGGGGGGGGGGACATATACCTTGTAATGGTGGAATTCTTCCACTACTAACTGCTGTTTTCTGCAAAGGTCCACACAGGAAGTACCAAAGGGGGTGCATGTGGCCCTCAGACTGCTGGTTGGGCACTAGAAGGGTATAGAAGAATAAATGTCCTTCTCTACGAGCGGCACATGTGTGATATCTCTGCCCAGGATTAACCCCTCGTATGCCGGACAGAGCTCGCCCTCCCGGTGAACAGCTGTGCCGCACTCACAGCCCAGATCATGGCTGCAGGCTCTGGAAGTGTTCGGAGTTGGCCGCCCGTTTCCAACAATTACTGTAATATTTTCCTGCTGCTGCCAGCTCCAGTTTCCAAAAAAAAAAATTTTTATTGTTTGTGGCGCTTTTGGTGTGTGGAAGAGATCCAGGGTCGGAGATCACACACAAAGCGTTTTTTTTACTTTCCTGAACTTGTAAAGTTTCTTGTTATGGAGGCCATTATCATAATATCTCCAGGAGAGTTCCGCTGCCATTGGGCTTTAAAAAAAAAAAAAAGAATTCTGCTACGGAATGTTCATAGAACCCCCGAAACTAGGAAAATCATGGCTCCGTCTGTGAGAGAATACCGACCGATGATGTCATCGTTCCTCCTTGCAGCCTCTTCGTCTGCACCACCCCCGAGCTGAGGAGGTCTGAATCCGAAAAAAAAAAAAAAAAAAGTATCCCGGTCCGTCCCACCCCCCCGTCTGAACTCAAGGTTGGGTAACGGACTGTTTGTTGTCTTGCGATCTATAGCCAAAGCCTGACCAATCCCAGCGCTGGCTCTCATTTCATCCCATGGATTTGTTTTTTCCCCCTCTCTGGGTTCCATTTACCTCAGCTGTCCACATTTATGTAGTAAGGGTGCAGCTCTCGACTAAATAATCTCCATAATGATAATATATTCATAAGCATTCAAAGTGATCTTCCTGAGCGGTTGTGATGATGGATGGAAGCTGTCACCAACGCCCGATCACACGGACTCTTACCCTAAGATAAAGATATTAAAGCCGTAGGTAACATCTCATGGTGGTCTCAGCTCCCTCCTGAGCGAGATTAGACTTGCACCAATAGACAGGTAACGGATGCCGACTCACATAAGTTGCCGACAGCCCACACGTATGCCAATAGGAACTTCCACCACGAGACAAAAAAAAAAAAAAAAATGAACAAAAGAATCCTCATTGCACAGGCATCCCAGATAAAGATTTATTAAAACCGAAGAGTTAAACGCACATTCTCATAGTAGAACACACGCATCTGGAAAAACGACCGGCGTTTCCAACCAACAAGATGGCCACTGCATCTCAGCACGTAATCGTGTCACACGTTCCAGCTTCTCCCTACGTGTTTCGTCATCTGATGATGTCCTCAGGGGTGTGGCTTAAATGTACGATACGGCAGATTTATGTGGGGTCAGTTTATGCAAAAACGGATATAAGCTGCATTCCGGAAATACAGCCGCTAGCCATTCACATATTACTGCTTATTGTTGCCAACAATATTGCGCTAGCTGCTATTTTGTTAGGACCTTTTATATTAGCCCAAGCGCAATAAATTTTGTTTTTTTAAATAGCTGTCCACGTTTAACAGGAAAATTTAGTTAAGTACATAACACAGTGCATGAAACAAAGTCTGATAATCCCTGGAAATATTTATGTGCGTTTTTCAGCTGTATGTGATCTGTGGATGATTATATGTATGTGGATGTGTTTTGGCAACAACGCATTTGCATGGAGCAGCCGTCTCCCAGGCGCAGCACTGACACGTTGCTATACAGCTCCAGGACAAAGCCCGTGGCAGTCCTATAAAATTCAATACTGACAACTTTATTGATCTGGACAGACAAGGAGTCCCCTACCTGGGACCACATCCTGTGACATACTTCACCCATAAGACCGAACTTCAATGTAGATTAGTGATTTAAAGGATCAGTTCACCTTTCAGAAAAACCAAATGCACATTTTTTTTTTTTTTTTTCAGGTAAAAAAAGTGCATTTTCTTTTTCTATTTTTCTTTTGGAGCCTGTAAAGCATTGTACCAGCAATCAGAAGATCGCTGGTGCCTTGCAGGTCTCCTGCAGACCTGTCAGTATATCTGTGTTCTGACGAACAAATCCGTGAACTACAATGGTGGCCCACAGCGCCGTGGTAAGTTCATTGAGAACAACCACAAAGGATGCTGGGGCTTGTAGTTCATTCCCACACAGCTGTGTGAATCAATGATACGGCCATGTGGGGGGGCGGAGCCCCGCACAGCCGTGCTGATTTTAAAAAGTAAGCGCTACTACATGAAACTTCTGTCCCCTATTGCTGCTACAGGGAGAGAGGGCAGCGGTGGCAACATTTACCCACTTCAATAAGGGTCTATAGTCATATGACGTCCACAGGAGGGATCTCCCATCCTGGGCAGGCGTCGTCTGACGTCCTCGGCTTCCTGGCCCTCGGGGGGGCGCGCGCCCGCCATGTCACTCGGGAGCTGATGCGCGTGCCCGGAGGCTGCGATGTCCGTCGGGCACCCGCGATTGCCGGGACATGGATCTGTGTGTAAACGCACATATCAACATCCTGTCAGGTGAGAGGAGACCGATCGTGTGTTCCTAGTACAGAGGATCACCAATCGGTCTCCTCCCCTTGAGTCCCCTCCCCTCAAAGAACACACACAGGGAACACACTTAACCCCTTGATCGCCCCCTAGTGTTAACCCCTTCCCTGCCAGTGACATGTATACAGTAATCAGTGCATTTTATATCACTGATCGGAGTATAAATGTGAATGGTCCCAAAATAGTGTCAAAAGTGTCTGATGTGTCCACCGCAATGTCACAGTCACGATTAAAATCGCAGATCGGGGCCATTACTAGTTAAAAAAAAATGTTTTTAATTGCTATAAATCTATCCCCTATTTTGCAGACGCGATAACGTTTGCGCAAACCAATCAATATACGCTTATGGTGATTTTTTTTTTTTTACTAAAAAATATGTTGAGGAATACATATCAGCCTAAACTGCAGGAATTTTTTTTTTTTTTTTTTTAAATTGGAATGGTTTTTCCGACGGAATTCCGCTCAAGCTTGCCTCGCATACGCACGGTCACACAAAAGTTCTGTGAACTTTCGACCGTCAAGAATGCGGTGACATACAACACTACAACGAGCCGAGAAAATGAAGTTCAGTGCTTCCGAGCATGTGTCGAATTGTTTCCGAGCATGTGTAGGAATTTTGCGCGTCGGAATTGCTAGAGACGACCGGAATTTCCGATAGGAACTTTTTCCGTTGGAAAAACAGAGAACATGCTCTCAATCTTTTCCGCCAGAAAAAGTCCGATGGAGCATACACACGGTCAGAATTTCCGACCTAAAGCTCACATCGGACTTTTTCTGGCGGAATTTCCGATCGTGTGTACGCGGCATAACTCAAAACTGGTAACCTGTAGAAATTTTTAAAAGTCGCCTATGGAGATTTTTAAGGGTCAAAGTTTGTCGCCATTCCACGAGCGGGCGCAATTTTGAAGCGTGACATGTTGGGTATCAATTTACTCGATGTAACATTATCTTTCACAATGTAAAAAAAAAATTGGGCTAACTTTACTGTTGTCTTATTTTTAAATTCAAAAATGTGTTTTTTTGGGGGTTTTTTTCCATAAAAATGCGCTTGTAAGACCGCTGCACAAACGGTGTGACAAAAAGTATTGCAACGCCCGCCATTTTATTCTCTAGGGTGTCTGGAAAAAATGTTTCGGGATTCTCAGTAATTTTCTAGCAAAGAAAAATTATTTTGACTTGTAAACAAGTTTGAAAAATAGGCCCCGGCCTTAAGTGGTTAAGCACAGTCCTGTGGGAGAAACCAGTCAGAAGTGGACAATGCTATCCAGTCAATAAAGTTGGCAGTGTTGAATTTTAGTGTTGGAGGATTCATTTTGCCTGGACTGGCTTGGCTTGTTGGATCGAGGAGAAGCCCCTCTATGTGTGTTCTGGTACCTGGTCTTCTTGGAGGGTCACCCAGTGCCTGGGCTTGGGAATAGTGCGCTCTGATTTTTATCTGGTGTGAAGGTGCTGATCTCACAACCTGCTGTAGCTAGCGGAGGAGTAACCTCAAGCCTTGTTAGCAGTGGCGGTCCGTGCATTGTGGGCACATGGGCGCTGCCCCCCCATCCCTGCTGCCGCCTCCCTATCCATGCGCCCGGCCCCTTTCAGGACGCCGGACGCATGGATTCCTATGGCAGGGGCGGAAGGGGGTGTATTTTTTTTTTTTTTAAGCACCTGATTAGAGCTCTAATAGGCTTCATAAAAGGGTGGGCTCAGGGCGCAGAAAGTGTTACCTGATCCCACCCAATTGTGTGACCATAGCCAATGAATATTCACTATTTTCACACTGCATTGCCTCCCCACCAATCTGGAGGCAGGTCAGTGAGACCTGTTTTGTGATTGGCCAAAGTGCCAGGTGCCCCTATTGGATGCTCAGCACTTTGGCGGAAGTGGGACAGAGGAAGCGAGAGGAGAGGAGACACCGGAGAAGAGGACAAGGTAAGCACCAATCCATCCGCGGGGGGATGTGTCAGCGTTGTGTCCCGCGCTCCACTCGGGGGGGGGGGTGTCAGCGGGGGGGACACTGGCAGTGTTTGATGGGCACAGTGGCAGCGTTTGAGGATTTTTTTTTGTCCCCCCAAAAAAAAAATTTTTGAGCACCAGCCGCCACTGCTTGTTAGTGAACATAAGGTCAGATATCTGTGGGAGCTTCCATCGCTGCCTTGGGATTTCAAAGGGCGAGGCTTCCTGTCCAGCTTTCATTGGCTATCTGCTTTTTTTTGTGTTTTTTTTTCTTCCTCCAAGTCATTGAGTAGCTGCCTAAAAGCCCCAAGTCTTCAAAAAAAAAAAACAGGTCCACACTTGCAGATGACATTTTCCTGTCTACAGGTTCACTAAAAAAAAAAAAAAAGATATTACCTGAAAATAAATTTGCACTAATAATGCAACCTCCTGTGCTCAGGACTCCCAGGCTGAGGCTGTGATCAGCAGTGTTTGGAAACAATGTCAGAAGCCATTCTTTGTATTGTTACCAGGCCTTGGTTTAAGCATTTTGTAAGACCGGCAAAGATCTCCAATAAGCTTCATATGACCAACTACCAATCCTGTGCTCAGCTGTCCACAGATCTTCCGACTGAAGTGTTCGGGGGGCTGCTACAGCCGCTCACTGACCACAAAAACGAATAAATTCTTATTTACAACTTTGCCTCTGAGTGTTCTTGGAAAACAGATCAATTAGATTTACGTCATCCTGAAAGTCAACACTGAGCTCTCTGTATAGCAGTTGTGGGATCCAGTTTAGTTTTCAGTCAGGAATAGGTGGAACTTCTACCTTTACCTGTAACCATAACTCCGACCCCCTACCTGTAACCATGACTCCGACCCCCTACCCCTACCTGTACCATAACTCCGACCCTCTACCTCTACCTGTAACCATAACTCTGACCTCCTACCTGTAACCATAACTCTGACCCTCTACCCCTACCTGTAACCATAACTCCGACCCTCTACCCCTACCTGTAACCATAACTCTGACCCTCTACCCCTACCTGTAACCATAACTCCGACCTCCTACCTGTAACCATAACTCTGACCCTCTACCCCTGCCTGTAACCATAACTCCGACCCTCTACCCCTACCTGTAACCTTAACTCCTACCTGTAACCATACCTCCGACCCTCTACCCCTACCTGTAACCATAACTCCGACCCTCTACCCCTACCTGTAACCATAACTCCGACCTCCTACCTGTAACCATAACTCTGACCCTCTACCCCTGCCTGTAACCATAACTCCGACCCCTACCTGTAACCATACCTCTGACCCGCTACCCCTACCTGTAACCTTAACTCCTACCTGTAACCATACCTCCGACCCTCTACCCCTACCTGTAACCATAACTCCGACCCTCTACCCCTACCTGTAACCATAACTCCGACCCTCTACCCCTACCTGTAACCATACCTCTGACCCCCTACCCCTACCTGTAACCATAACTTCTACCCCTACCTGTAACCATAACTCCAACCCCCTACCTGTAGCCATAACTCCAACCCTTAACCCCTACCAGTAACCATAACTCCAACCCTCTACCCCTACCTGTAACCATACCTCTGACCCTCTACCCCTAGCTATAACCATAACTCCTTCCCCTACCTGTAACCATAACTCCGGCCCCCTACCCCTACCTGTAACCATACCTCTGACCCCCTACCCCTGCCTGTAACCATAACTCCGACCCCCTACCCCTACCTGTAACCTTAACTCCTACCCCTACCTGTAACCATACCTCCGACCCTCTACCCCTACCTGTAACCATAACTCCGACCCTCTACCCCTACCTGTAACCATACCTCTGACCCCCTACCCCTACCTGTAACCATAACTTCTACCCCTACCAGTAACCATAACTCCAACCCTCTACCCCTACCTGTAACCATACCTCTGACCCTCTACCCCTAGCTATAACCATAACTCCTTCCCCTACCTGTAACCATAACTCCGGCCCCCTACCCCTACCTGTAACCATACCTCTGACCCCCTACCCCTGCCTGTAACCATAACTCCGACCCCCTACCCCTACCTGTAACCATAACTCCTACCCCTACCTGTAACCATACCTCTGACCCGCTACCCCTACCTGTAACCTTAACTCCTACCCCTACCTGTAACCATACCTCCGACCCTCTACCCCTACCTGTAACCATAACTCCGACCCTCTACCCCTACCTGTAACCATACCTCTGACCCCCTACCCCTACCTGTAACCATAACTTCTACAACTACCTGTAACCATAACTCCAACCCCCTACCTGTAGCCATAACTCCAACCCTTAACCCCTACCAGTAACCATAACTCCAACCCCCTACCCCTACCTGTAACCGTAAATCCAACCACCTACCTGTAACCATAACTCCGACCCTCTACCCCTACCTGTAACCATAACTCCGACCCCCTACCCCTACCTGTAACCATAAATCCAACCACCTACCTGTAACCATAACTCCGACCCTCTACCCCTACTTGTAACCATACCTCCGACCCCCTACCTGTAACCATAACTCCTACCCCTACCTGTAACCATACCTCTGACTCCCTACCCCTATCTGTAACCATACCCTACCTGTAACCATACCTCCGACTCCCTACCCCTATCTGTAACCATACCCTACCTGTAACCATACCTCCGACCCCCTACCCCTAGCTGTAACCATAACGCTGACCCTCTACCCCTTCCTGTAACCATAACTCCAACCCCCCTACCTGTAACCATAACTCTAACCCTCTACTCTTCTAACCCTGTAACCATAACCCCAATCATCCACCCATAACTCCAACTCACTGCCTCCACCTTTAAAACTGTAACTATAAATCTAACCCACTAAACCAAACTTGAATCTTCTACCCCTGTATCCATAACTCCGACCCCTCTACGCTTGCCTCTAATCGTGTAACCTTAACCCCAACCCTTTACCTCTAACCATAACTCCAACCCTCTAGACTTGTCTCTACACCTGTAACTGTAATTCCAACCCTCTGCACTTGTAACTGTAACCTCAGCCCTCTACTGCTGTAAGTCTAACTCCAACCCTCTAACCATAACTCCAACCCTCTAACCTGGCCTCCACCCCTGTACCCCCAAAAAACTGTCCATAATAGTGAAAAAAAAAAATCCTGAATAAAATGATATAACGAAAATGTTGGATGAAGACTAATGTATAAGTAAGGAAACGATGGGGGGGGGAATGATAACTCCAGTTTCCACCAATGAATAACGTCCTATATTGGAGTGGAGAAGTGCTCAAAAATATTCATAACCAAAATTGATGCAGAAACTTAAAACTTGTCCATAAAGGATGGTGCCACAGATGGTTTCTTCCAGTGAACGGTCTCACAGGACTCTTACCTCATAGATGAAGTAAACAAGCTTCACTAATGGATTAGCTATTCCACACCATTCTATTGGGACCTCTTCGTATATGTGTATCCTAATGCTGGAGCCAGGGGATACTTCTCCAAATGGACAAATGCCTCTCTGTACTGCCCTAAAAGGCTCGCATGGACGCCATAGTGAGTGGGAGAAAAGAGGGCGCCTCCAATGGTGTAGTAAATTAAATAGTAGGTCATTTTATTTAATAAAAACAGCGGGTGGACTCTTGTTTTAGGTTTCTGCATCAATTTTGGTTATGAATATTTTTGAGCACTTCTCCACTCCAATATAGGATGTTATTTTTTTGGTGGAACCTGAAGTTATCACCCCCCATAATCGTTTCCTTACTTATACATTAGTCTTCATCCAACATTTTCGTTATATCATTTTATTCAGGATTTTTTTCACTATTATGGACACTTTTTTTACATTTTTTGTCATTATTGTACATTTTGTGTGCACATAGGTTCATTTATGGACATTTGATACCACCCTTTCACTTGATGAATTCATTTTACTTGATTATGAGGGAACTGTCGGTTACCCATGTTTATTGCACTTTATTTATCTATGTTGCATTGTTGGTTTTAGAGTGCTTTACACTTATCACTGCGCGAGATCAACCTTTATATAATTCTACATTTGTGTTATGTGAACACGTACAGGTCTTGCAGCTGGTGTTACTATTTCTTATCATCACTCTTTTGTTATAGACACATTTTTGTTACTCTTAGTAGCGCGAGGGACACTTTCTCACACTAACTCCAACTTTGCCTTGTACCCCCATCTCTAACCCTGTAACCATAACTCCAACTCTCTACCCTTAATTTTAGCCAACTAAACTGAACACTAACCCTCTACTCCTGTAACCATAAATAACCCTTTTTTCTGTTTTTTTTTTTTTTAAGGAGATTTAGAACAGGAAGTGAGGGGAAATCTGAAGCAATGGGGGCGGGGTCTTATTACCGTGTCTTCCCATGTGGGAGAATTTCTTTCACTTTCTGTCCAGGTGTCCGTCAACAAGAAATGGGGGGGACCTGTGTAGCACTGATGGCTATGCAAACCTGACAATAATGCCGCGTAGACACGATCGGACATTGATCGCACATTCCGACAACGAAATCCATGGTTTTTTTTTCCCGACAGATGTTGGCTGAAACTTGTCTTGCATACGCACATTCACACAAATCTTGTCGGAAATTCCGATCGCCAAGAACGCGGTGACGTACGCGACGAGCCGAGAAAAAAATGAAGTTCAATAGCCAGTGCGGCTCTTCTGCTTTATTCCGAGCATGCGTGGAACTTTGTGCGTCGGAATCGTGTACACGCGATCGGAATTTACGACGGATTTTGCTGTTGGAAAATTTGAGATCCAGATCTCAAATTTTGTCTGTCGGAAATTCCGACGGAAAATGTCCGATGGAGCCCACACACGGTGGGAATTTCCGAAAACAAGCTCCCATCGAACATTTCCCATCAGAAAATTTGATCGTGTGTACGGGGCATTGGAGTTTTGGTTGGAGTTGTGCTTTAGCTTTATCTACTTGAGGGATAAAAGTAGAAGAGGTCTGTAAGCAGCGACACTCCTGGGGGGGGGGGGATATTTTAGTCTATATCCCCGTCGGTAGGTTCACCCATCCCGGTGTTGCCGTTGCAGTCGCATATCTCGGCGTTCCTGTAGAAGAAACATTTTGTGTTTCTGCAAATATATTAATGTAAGCAATGGAACTCTGCACTTCCAGATTTACCCTCCTCTGTCTCCTGAGCTCTTTTGTCATTTCCAGAGATCTTGTATTGATTACCTTTGTGTGGAGCCCCCCCCCCCCCCCCTCTACTCATCCCCATCCTGAATGCTGGAGCACAGCTGAGCTTCAGGCTGGAGGCACTCCGCAGGGCGCTGGAGCGTGACAGCCAATTTACATTGACCCTTTCCCCACCAGGGAACCATCTGTAGTTCAGAGCCCCCCACCGTCCCCGCGGAGGGGAACTGGTTAAGGATGTGAAATTGATTCTATTAGCTATGTATTGGAGATGCGGGGAAATGAATTAGTGGGTTAACGCGTTGACCTGCAGCTTGACATGAGTTAGTGACCCGGATCCATGGCAGCTGTCATCTGAGGTTATGGCAGGTCCCCGCTGACACCTCGCGCCTCTCCGACACCTCGCGCCTCTCCAACCGAAATTACAATATTTACAAACAGCGAGGCCGGAGTCATTAACCAAAAAAAAAAAAAAAAAAGACAAATTTGTATATGGCGGCCTGGTGGTGGGAGGAGCTTAGAATTGGCGGGAATGTATTACTATATCTGCTGGACTGAGACATCTGAACTGCCAACTAGATCTTGTCTGCTGAGCCTAATAGTGGCCAATTGCCGCTTTAATAAATCAATTTTTTTTTTTTGTCTGATCGATCCCTTCAAATAGGGATAATCAATCTATTGTCAACAACCTATTTGATCAATATGGGACATGAAGGAGTGGATTTCAATCAACGGTTAAAGATACAATCGTAAACTTGTCGATCGCGTCTCTCTCTTTTTCCACCATGTTGTGTCATGATATCCATGAACAAAGTATCTCAGTGCTGCCGATCAATGGAACACGATCGATCACTTTCT
Source organism: Aquarana catesbeiana (assembly GCA_037953035.1). NCBI lineage: Eukaryota > Metazoa > Chordata > Amphibia > Anura > Ranidae > Aquarana > Aquarana catesbeiana. The sequence goes on from JBBHAA010002738.1 coordinate 168,440, forward strand.
GCCCTGACTGATCAACTCCATTTGATTGGATCCAATCTAAATCCAGTCTGTAGCCGGGGCCATACACGGGTCAAATTGGGAACGACTTTTCTTTTGAAAATCATAATTAACCACTTCAGCCCCGGAAGATTTGGCTGCTGAATGACCGGGCCATTTTTAGGGATTCGGCACTGCGTCGGCCACGAGAATCGGCACCCCCGCTGTGCAGCGGGCGTGTGCGCCTGCTATCCCGATCCCATGAGCCGACGTACAGCTACGACAGCTCGTGGGATCGTGCCGACCTGCTGCAGTAAAATGACGGCGGCTGGTCAGCAAGCGGTTAAAGTGTAAGTAATCCCCCCCCCCCCTCCTCGTTTTCAGCTATCTTTGCCTCTGTTTATTCTACAACTGCCATGATGCTGCACATGTGATCGGTTATCACACCAGCCATTGGATGGTTTGACAGTTTGCTTGAGAGCCCAACCAATGGGAGTGTTACATTTCCGTAATGTGTGCCGTAAATAACACTGTTTTATGGACGGGTTTACTTCCTCTTTAAGAATTTTTCATTAGAATATCGCACCGTTGGTGGGGCCGCGGCAACAACAGATTTTTGTGCGGCCATCGAATTTGAAGCATGTGGAAAATTGTTTGAAAAATTAACGAATTTCAAACTAACCACTTCAGACAAATGACCAGGCCATTTTTTTGTGCTGTGGCACTGCGTTATTTTAACTGACAATTGCGCGGACGTGCGACGCAGTACACAAATAAAATTGATGTCCTTTTTCCCCCACAAATAGACCTTTCTTTTGGTGGTATTTGATCACCTCTTTTGTGCTATAAACAAAAAAAAGACAGACAATTTTGAAATGAAAAAAAAAAAACAATATTTTTTACTTTTTGCTATAAAACATAACCAATAAAAAAAAAAATAAAAAATCAAATTTCTTCATCAATTTAGGCCAATATGTATTCCGCTACATGTTTTTGGTAAAGAAAATCCCAATAAGTTTATATTGATTGGTTTGCACAAACCTTATAGCGTCTACAAACTATGGGATATTTTTACGGAATTTTTTACCCCTTACGATTACCGCAACTGATTTTTTTATGAGCTGTCTTTGATCTCCTATCAAGTGAGTGTTCTGATTTATTATTTTTTTAATAAATTGATGTTTTAAACGTTATTATGCCATGTGAGCTTTTTTTCTCGCATGACATCTGAAACACTTATCGGGCCTGTTGGATTGTCCTGAGGACGTTTGAGGCTGTAGCGAGACCCCTCCCCCCCAGTTTGGAAGCTGATGATAATTTGACGATTCATTTCGCCAGACCTGGTGGTCAACAAGCTGTCTCTGATCTGTAAGGCTGGCCATACACCTATAGATTATCTGCAGATTTTCTATGGTTAGATAGAAAAAGCGGGAGATTCCTCCATCCACACAGTTTAGCGAACATGGAGAGATCTGTTGCACATTTTCTATCTAACCATAGAAAATCTGCAGATAATCTATAGGTGTATGGCCAGCTTTAGACGTAGGTCTTTTCAGGTCATTTGATTCCGGTGAGCCTCCTCTGAAATTTTAGTGATGGTCCTGCCACCTATTTAGATCTTCCATCCTTCTGTGATCTATTCATCCATTTGCCAGAAGTGAACATATTCGCTCTTGAAGACACCCCGGGAGTCGTTTATTTAATTTTTTATTTCTATTCCTATTTCATTTTATCAGTTTTTTTTAGCACTTAACCCTTATAGACTTCTTGGTGGAGGCCCCTTTGTTTTTTCTTTTTATTATTCACCATCACTATAATACGAATTTGCCATGGACTATATTATTTGACTTGTTACACATGTACAGTCCTTTAGACCCACTACCTATTTTTTGTTACAGGTTCTCAATATTCATTCATTGTTGTCACTGTCAAAATGCCTATTTGTATCACTTAATGTTGTTGATATTTTTTTCACTAAGGACATATTGATTCATTGTTTATATTTGTCACAATTCGTGTATACACATAGCGCTACACTATATTTTTTTGTATTTTCTTTTACTAGAAAAGGTGGGGATCAGCGACTTATAGCGGGGCTGCGATATTGCAGCAGATAAATTGGACACTAAGTGACAATTTTTTTGGGGGGGACCACTGACACTAATACAGTGATCAGTACTAAAAAAAATGTGCACTGTCACTGTACTAATGACACTGGCTGGGAAAGGGGTTAACATCAGGGGTGATCAAAGGTTTAAATGTGTGCCTAGGGCAGTGATGGCGAACCTTGGCACCCCAGATGTTTTGGAACTACATTTCCCATGATGCTCATGCACTCTGCAATGTAGTGGAGCATTATGGGAAACGTAGTTGCAAAACATCCGGGGTGCCAAGGTTCTCCATCACTGGCCTGCTTGATAACTGTGTGGGGGAGGTGCTTTTAACTGTGGGAAGACAGAGATTCGTGCTCCTGCTTAGCAGAAACACAGGATCTCTGTCTTTCCTTGTCACAGACCGCCCTTCTGCCTCTCTTGGGAACGATCGGCGGGTTTCCCAGTGGACATGGGGGTCCTCCGGAACACACTGATTGGCTTCGCTGTGCCCAATCACAGCGGGAGCAGGTCACCAGCGCCACGCACGTGTGTCGCAGACTCGGAAGAGCGAAATCACGTACCTGTAGTATATGTACTTGGGGCGGTCGGCAAGTGGTAAATGATGGGAGAATCGTGGAAGAAATACAATCGAACAAAAAAAAAAATAATGCGCATGAGTTGTGACCTGGAAAGAAAAGATTCCTGGCCAAGAAAATGATTTTCTGTAGGAACATGATGTGAAATCGAAAGCTTGGTTGGTCGAGTTTCAAAATCAATGGTGGCGCCAATCCGATCACAAAACACACAAAATTTTTGAAAGAAAAATTGTTCGGGATTCGCTTCATGTATGGCCGGCATAAGTTGAACAGAAATGACGTTACAGTTTTGAATTGTTTGTGGATTCATTCGCTTTAAATGAATAGTATGCTGACCGGATAATAAAAATCAAAGCGTGGCCGCCATAAAGGCTGCGTTGCGCCATTTCGTGTTCGTTCGTTAGGAATTTTCACGCACATTTTTAATGTGTGCTTTCCTGAATTTTGCTTTCTGCTTTGTTGGGTTCTGTCAGCCAATGAAATGCTGAGTGAAGTTGTGGTTGCCATGGCAGGGTCTGATTACCATTTGCTGGAAAAAGCGCATTTTCATTAAAATAAAGGGGGGGTCTAAAACACACATTACTGAACTAAAAACTGCAACCTCCAATGTTGCATCCATCTGCGACTTCCCTGTCCATGGGGTGACAACGCTGCTCTGCAATTTTACCATGTTGTCACCAGGGCCGTCTTTAAGGGGCAGTTGCCCTGGGCCTTGTCATTGTTGTGGGGCCCAAAGCAGCTGCCTCATACTTGCCAACTATACCGGTTTATATTCCCTTGAAGATTTAGTCCCGTGCTGTGTCCCGATATCTCAGTGTGAAGTGCTGTTTCTAATGCTGCCCAGCTCTGCCCTATTGCAGTGCCCCCCACTGCATACTTGCCAAAGATTTCCAGATTTGCTGTGCATGACTCAGAATTTGCCACAGTGTACCAGTGTACTGCCTCCTAATTAATCCCCCCCCCCCCCCCCAGCATTGCCACTGATCCCAGGAGTCCTAGGATCCCTAGGTGTTTTCTGCCTATTGATGGGTCCCCTCACCTCCCCAGCCCATGGTGTGCAGGCAGTGAGGAGATGATGTACTGGAACCAATCTGTGAGCAGTAATGATGTGCACTAACCTCTAGCAACCAATCAGTGAGCAGTAATAATGTGCAGTAACCTTTAGCAACCAATTAGTGAGTGGTAAGGATGTCCAGTAACCTCTAGCAACCAATCAGTGAGCAGTATTGATGTACAGTAATCTCTAGCAACCAATCAACAAGCAGAAGCCATGTGCTGCAATCTCTAGCAGCCAGTCAGTGAGCAGTAATAATACGTTGTAACCTCTGCCAACTAATCGGGGCCCAAAAAAATGTTTTGCCCATTGTCCAATCAATATTAAAGACGGCCCTGCTGGCAGCGTATGTTGTAACGAAGCCGCAGTCTGCGCCGGTGTCATTGAGTGACTACAGACCTCATATAACGAATCCCCAACCCCCTGCAGTGGTCAGGATAGGACTGTGCTGGAGCCGTCATCCCGATCCTCTGCTTCCCTGCACTCAGAATTCCTGATATGAACATGCTTTTGTTTCAGGCCAGTGACCCCCCCCCCAAGTAACACCAAGGACGAGGATGACATCCCCGGGGCCGTACAGATCCACTTAAAGTGGTTGTAAACCTCAGACATGAAATCTGAACAAAGCATATCCCTCTATAGCAGGGATCCTCAAACTATGGTCCTCCTGCTGTTTCGGAACTACACATCCCATGAGGCATTGTAAAACACTAACATTCACGGACATGACTAGGCATGATGGGAATTGTAGTTCCTGAACAACTGGAGGGCCATAGTTTGAAGACCCCTGCTCTATAGTGTGTGCTTGTGTCAGTCCAGAGCACTAACTAAGTGTCATTTCTGTTTGCTGCCTCCTTTCCTCTGCTATCTGCATGAGTCACTTCTGACAAGTTTTCCTGACACCAAGAGATAAAAGGTGATGGGAGGGAGCTCCAGGGCTGAGCTCATTTTGCAGCCCCCCCCCGGCTCCACCCCTGACCGTGCCACCTCCTTTGGCTCCACCCCTGACCCCACCTCCTTTGCCCTGCCCATGTATACCCCCTCAAATGGCAGCCTACCAGCGCCCATCAAATGCAGCCCACCAGCACCAATCAAATGCAGCCCACCAGGAGCCAATCAAATGCAGCCCACCAGGAGCCAATCAAATGCAGCCCACCAGGAGCCAATCAAATGCAGCCTACCAGGAGCCCATCAAATGCAGCCCACCAGGAGCCAATCAAATGCAGCCCACCAGGAGCCAATCAAATTCAGCCCACCAGGAGCCCATCAAATGCAGCCTACCAGGAGCCAATCAAATGCAGCCCACCAGGAGCCCATCAAATGCAGCCTACAAGTAGCTCATAAATGAATGTTCGCTTGCTTCCGTTAATTCGGGAGTCGGGACACAGACACAGTCCTCGGCCCCCGTTGCGTCTCTGACACTATGTGCGAACGGAGTAGTGGCTGCCTCCTGATGCTGAGACTTAGTTGCTTGCTGCAGAGAGAAGAGAGTGGGAACACCAGTGGCCGGGCGCCCTAGGCAGCAGTGCGCCCTAGGCAGCTACCTAGTTTGCCTAGTGGTAGCACCGACCCTGGGAGGGTTTACATCCACTGCAATGCTGATTTTTTGACCGACTACCAATATAAAGAGGAGTTTCAACACTGGCCACCAATAAAATAGGGATTTACACTGACCACTAATGTAATAGAAGCATTTACACTGACCACCAATGTAAGGAGGGATTTACACTGACCACCAATGTAATGATGATTTACACTGACCACTAATGTAATAGAAGCATTTACAGTAACCACCAATGTAAGGAGGGATTTACACTGACCACCAATGTAAGGAGGGATTTACACTGACCACTAATGTAAGGAGGGATTTACACTGACCACTAATGTAAGGAGGGATTTACACTGACCACAAATGTAAGGGGGACATTCACACTGGCCACTAGTGTGAATCTAAGGATTGTACACCAAGCCCCAATGTAATGAAAAGATTTACACTGATCACCAATGTAACTGAGACATTTAGCGTGCGTTCACATTTGTGTGTGTTGGGAACGCATGAAAAATCGCTTTCCTGACACCACAGAAAGGTGCCGCCCTTTAGCAGATACACAGCAGTGCCATTAATTGTTAATTACACCCTCACACATCTGCTGACATGTGCCTTGGCACCGTGTGATTTTGAAAAAGGGTTTGGGACTTTGTTATGCATTTCTAGCGCATAGAGCAGCCCGTTGAAAAGAATGGACTGCCCTACACGCGACCTTCATCTTTATCCACCCTGTCAGTACTCCTTTGTATCCTAAAGCCTCTGCACCCCAAACCCCCCCATCCTCTCCACTCAAACACCCCCCATAACTCTACCTGCCTCCTCCGCTCACCTTTGCACCCACCTTCCTTACCTCCATACATCCCCTCCTTGCTCACCAGAGCACCCCAAACTGTAATTCCTTCTCCGCCTACCTCTGCACACCCCACACTACCCTCCCCCCACCAATTTGCTTACCTTTGCAGAACAGGCTGATGTTAGGCTTAATGACCACAGTTGTAGGCAGGACTTTCAAGCATGCCCCTTTACCACCCCTGTGGGCAGCATTCAGTATAGGTGACGGTGGATATGACCTCAGGGGAGGTATCATATACATATAAATGCCGCCTTTATTTACATATCAATGCCGGTATTTACATATAAACACAGGGTCTGCAGGTGAGTCATCTGTACACAACAATAGGGCAGAGCTGGGCGGCATTAGTAGCAGCACTTCACACTGAGATATCGGGACACAGCACAGGACTAAAACTTCAAGGGAATTTAAACTGGGATTGTTGGCAAGTATGAGGCAGCTTTGGGCCCCACAACAATGACAGGGCCCAGGGCAGCTGCCCCTTTTGCCCTGCCTTAAAGACAGCCCTGGGCGTCAGGCTGAAACATAAGCAACAGCAGCTTCCAGAAGTAGCAAGATGGCGGCTGCTGCTCCAAACAGCACCTCTCTGGGCTGGGTGATGATGACAGGAAGTGGAGGGGGCGTTTCAGGGCAGACAGGACCGCCCCTTTATCAAACCACAGGAAACTCACATCTGCACCGTACATAAAGTCTTGCTTGACATCTTTGATCCGGGTTCAAGCAAAACCTGTTATGAACTTACAGTATGTGGAGTCCAATCATTGACTTCACCAATCACAGCAAAACAATGAATCAGAAGCCAGTCCAACCTCTAAATCTTCACCCTATGAATATATAACTTATATAAATCCCCTTGTTGTACAGTTATTAGATGACAATATAAATCCCCTCATTATATAATAATTAGATGACAATATAAATCCCCCCCCCCCCCACCCCATGAATTAGATGATGTCACAGTTAGAGGGGATTGAAATTGTAACATTGTGACAGATCCCTGAGGATGGGATGATTTCCATTTTCTATAATAATGTGGCCAATCAGTGACATCAGGGAGATAAATTCCCACGATAGAGGCAAATCTTGCATTCTGATCCCTCTATGGGGGTAATACCTGCAATGATCATATACAGAATAGAAATTCCTTTTTAATTCACGTCCTTTTTTTTTTATACTTTTCTCCGCAGACTGAGCTGTCCAGCAAAAGTGCCGATTACAGGGTTTGGGGACAAACCGCATTGGCGGGAGCCTACAATAAGCTTTTGTGCATGTGATTTCATCCTCTTTTCCAAAAGAAAAAAAAAACTTGTTGCTGTAACTTTTTAGTGTTCTCTGGAGTTGGGTTTTAAGTAAGGCTTGGTTCACACTAGTGCAGTGGTCTCCGGACTGTGGCCTGGGGGGCCAGATGCAGGCCTTTGCTTGCCTTTATCCGGCCCTTGGGGAACTATTCATCCCACTGATGCGAGACACTATTCCTCCCACTGACGCCAACAATGGGGCACTATTCCTCCCACTGACACCATCTTCTCACATGTGCTTGATGGGCAGGACTACGATATCTTGTCACATGATCCCTTTGCTGTGCCGTTTGCAGGGTAGGTAAGGCCACAGTGTTGCCAAACCTTCCTAAACGCTAGTGAAAACATGCGACAATGTGCACTAATTGGTGGTTGCTGGGAATGACCCCGAATACTGGCCGCACCTGACAATTTTAAAGCAATTTCAACTAGCCAGTAGGAAACCTACAAGTAACAAATCTTACTGACTGGCAGTCAGTTTTACAGAAAAATATCTTTAATTGATTAAATATACAATTGCGCTGAAACAGAAATACTTAAAAAATAGGAAACCCGTGGAGCTGTCTGATAGAGCGAGATCAAATCCCAACACATACAATCGGGGTCTTTTCGATGATTGCCCAGGACATGATCAAGAAAAGTAAATGTTCCATTTGATTATTTTTAGATTTAATGGAAAATCAATTTGAGGTTGAATGGTTGGATTGCTGTGTGTATGTCCAGGTATAGGAACCAAAATGTTCTGGAACCCTGCAGCAATATCAGGATGGAATGTTGGACACGGTGTCGGCAGGCCGTTCTCCCTATGGAACAGATAGGCCACTCCCCCTCTGGAGCTGGTAGGACACCCTCCCTGTGGAGTCGGTAGGACACCATCCCTGTGGAGCCGGTAGAATACCTCCCTGTGGAGCCAATAGGACACCATCCCTGTGGAGCCAATAGAACGCCATCCCTGTGGAGTCAGTAGGACACTCTTCCTGTGGAGCCAATAGGATGCCATCACTGTGGAGCCAGTAGGACACTCTCCCTGTGGAGCCGGTAGGCCGTTTTCCCTTTGGAACTGGTAGGACATCCTCCCTGTGGAGCCAGTGGGACGCTCTCCCTATTGAGCCAATAGGATGCCATCCCTGTGGAGCCAGGTAGGACACTCTCCCTGTGGAGCCGGTAGGACACCCTCCCTTTGGAGCTGGTAGAATACCTCCCTGTGGAGCCAATAGGACACCATCCCTGTGGAGCCGGTAGGACACTTTTCCTGTGGAGCCAATAGGACGCCATCCCTGTGGAGCCGGTAGGACGCTATCCATGTGGAGCTGGTGGGACACTCGCCGGTAGGACGCTCTCCCTGTGGAGCCGGTAGGACGCTCTCCCTGTGGAGCCGGTAGGACGATCTCCCTGTGGAGCCGGGAGGACTCTATCCCTCAGGAGCCAGTAGAACGCTCTCCCTGTGGAGCTGGTGGGACACCCTCCCTTTGGAGCCGGTAGAACAGCTCCCTGTGGAGCCGGTAGGACGCCCTCCCTGTGGAGCCGGTAGAACAGCTCCCTGTGGAGCCGGGAGAACGCTCTCCCTGTGGAGCCAAGAGGATACCATCCCTGTGGAGCCGGTGGGACGCTCTCCCTGTGGAGCCAATGGGACGCCATCCTTGTGGAGCCGGTAGGATGCTCTCCCTGTGGAGCCGGTAGGCCGCTTTCCCTGTGGAGCCAGTGGGACGCTCTCCCTGTGGAGCCAAAAGGAGCCATCCCTGTGGAGCCGGTAGGATGCCCTCCCTGTGGAGCCAGTAGAATACCTCCCTGTGGAGCCAATAGGACACCTTCCCTGTGGAGCCAATAGGACACCTTCCCTGTGGAGCCAATAGAACGCCATCCCTGTGGAGTCAGTAGGACACTCTTCCTGTGGAGCCAATAGGAGGCCATCCCTGTGGAGCCAGTTGGATACTCTCCCTGTGGAGCTGGTAGGATGCCCTCCCTGTGGAGCTGGGAGGACTGTCTCCCTGTGGAGCCGGTAGGCCGCTTTCCCTTTGGAGATGGTAGGACATCCTCCCTCTGGAGCCAGTGGGATGCTCTCCCTGTGGAGCCAATAGGATGCCATCCCTGTGGAGCCAGGTAGGACACCCTCCCTTTGGAGCTGGTAGAATACCTCCCTGTGGAGCCGGTAGGACACTTTCCCTGTGGAGCCAATAGGACGCCATCCCTGTGGAGTCAGTAGGACGCTCTCCCTGTGGAGCCGGTAGGACACTATCCATGTGGAGCTGGTGGGACACTCGCCGGTAGGACGCTCTCCCTGTGGGGCCGGTAGGACGAGCTCCCTGTGGAGCTGGTGGGACACCCTCCCTTTGGAGCCGGTAGAACAGCTCCCTGCGGAGCCGGGAGAATGCTCTCCCTGTGGAGCCAAGAGGATACCATCCCTGTGGAGCCGGTGGGACGCTCTCCCTGCGGAGCCAATGGGACGCCATCCTTGTGGAGCCGGTAGGATGCTCTCCCTGTGGAGTTTGTGAGACACTCGCCGGTAGGACGATCTCCCTGAAGAGCTGGTAGCACGCCATCCCTGTGGAGCCAGTAGGACGCTCTCCCTCTGGCGCCAGTAGGACGCCCTCCCTATGAAGCTAGTAGGACGCCATCCTCGTGGAGCCGGTAGGCCGATCTCCCTGTGGAGTTTGTAGGACACTTTCAATGTGGAGCTGGTAGGACGCCATCCCTATTGAGCCGGTAAGCCGCTTTCCTTGTGAAGTTGGTAGACCGCTCTTCCTGTGGAGTTGGTAGGAAACTCTCCCTGTGGAGCTGGTAGGACGCCATCCCTATGGAGCCGTTAGGCCGCTTTTACTTGTGAAGTTGGTAGGCTGCTCTCCCTGTGGAGGCAATAGGACGATCTCCCTGTAGAGCTGGTAGGACACCATCCCTGTGGAGCGGGTAGGACGCCATCCTCGTGGAGCTGGTAGGCCCCTCTCCCTGTGGAGTTGGTAGGACACTCTCCCTGTGGAGCAGGTAGGACGCCATCCCTATGGAGCCGGTAGGCCGCTTTCCTTGTGAAGTTGGTAGGCCACTCTTCCTGTGGAGCCGGTAAGACGCTCTCCTTGTGGAGCCAGTAGGCTGCTCTCCCTGTGGAGTTGGTAGGATGCCATCCCTGTGGAGCCGGTAGGATGCTCTCCCTGTGGAGCCGGTAGGCCGCTCTCTCTGTGGAGTTGGTAAGACGCCATCCCTGTGGTGCTGGTAGGCCGCTCTTCCTGTGGAGTTGGTAGGACACTCTCCCTGTGGAGCTGGTAGGACGCCATCCTTATGGAGCTGGTAGGCCGCTTTTACTTGTGAAGTTGGTAGGCCGCTCTTCCTGTGGAGCCAGTAGGATGCTCTCTCTGCGGAGCCGGGAGGACTCTCTCCCTCAGGAGCCGGTAGGACGCTCTCCCTGTGGAGCTGGTGGAACGCTCTCCCTGTAGAACCGGTAGGACACCCTCCCTTTGGAGCTGGGAGGATGCTCTCCCTGTGGAGCCAGTAGGACGCTCTCCCTGTGGAGCCAATAGGACGCCATCCCTGTGGAGCCAATAGGACGCCATCCCTGTGGAGCCGGTAGGACGCTCTCCCTGTGGAGCCAATGGGACGCCATCCCTGTGGAGCCAGTAGGACGATCTCCCTGTAGAGCTGGTAGGACACCATCCCTGTGGAGCCGGTAGGACGCTCTCCCTCTGGAGCCAGTAGGACACCCTCCCTGTGAAGCCAGTAGGACTCCATCCCTGTGGAGCCTGTAGGACACTCTCCCTATGGAGCCGGTAGGCCGCTTTCCTTGTAAAGTTGGTAGGCTGCTCTTCCAGTGGAGCCGGTAAGACGCTCTCCCTGTGGAGCCAGTAGGCTGCTCTCCCTGTGGAGTTGGTGGATGCCATCCCTGTGAAGCCAGTAGGACGCTCTCCCTGTGGAGCCAGTAGGCCGCTCTCCCTGTGGTGTTGGTAGGACGCCATCCCTGTGGAGCTGGTAGGACGCCATCCCTTTGGAGCTGGTAGGACACTCTCCTTGTGGAGCTGGTAGGACGCCATCCCTGTAGAGCCGGTAGGCCGCTCTCCCTGCAGATCTGGTAGGACACTCTCCCTGTATCACATGGTTTCTTTTACAATTCACAATCAGTAACATTCTGAGGGACAAAAAAAATCAAAGACAAAGCCAGAAACAATGTAATAGGAGATAAGTAGACATTATGTATCATGAATGTCTTTAGATTTGATGGATCCATCCCGCAACATGTATGTCCATGAAGCCCCATCACCTGTGTATGGAATCCTCAGATCTACAGATCAATGATTGGCAAACATTTGGATCTGATGAACATTCAGCACAAAGCAACACCTGAGCCAACAGTGCCACCTACTGGTCATTGTTAGGTGTAATAGCCAAATACACTACTGCGCTACAGCCATTGTAAGCCTCCCTCTTTCTCTATGAGTCATACTGAAGATGATATGAAAAGTCTGATTGTGAACAGATGGAGGAAATAAAAGTAATTAGCACTTAATCTCTTCATTAATTGACGATAAGACATTCAGAGTGACACGGGACCCCTTTCATTCCGGGGGACCTCAGTTGGACACATAAAGGAGGATTTCTGAGAACAAAGGATGGTGAGGAGTCTACTTCCCATCCAAGTCATGAGCTCTCCGCCATGATTCCTGATTGTAATGGCAAAAATAATGGTGGAGTCAAATCTCCATTCTATACTAGAAAGGAAACCAGAATAATTGTCCATTAATGCATCAAAAAAGTGTCCAGCGTGCTGGAAAATCTCCGTGTCTGAGGAACGGCCGTCCTCACATGCATTGCTTGTATTTATCAGGCTGTGTATGGTGACCCCCCGATCTCCGGGGTCAATCACAGACTAGCTGGTGTCAGCGGCCGAATATCCATGGAATGATGGAATCAATCGCGGGAAGGCGTGTGATCACCTGGAGCCGCAGAAGACCGATAAAGCCAACGATTTCTCCATGGGTCAAAGAAGAGGGCAAAATCTAATAGTAGTATACAGCGAATGTTACCAAAACTGGAATCTATTATCAGAAAACTGATCTATGACATTGGACTTGTGGCTTCAAACGTGCTTCATAAATGTGACAAATCTTCTGCCGCCTCTTTGCAGCCACTTCATGTCACACACTCCAGCGATGGCGGCACGCCATTTCTCAGGACGGGTTTTTCTGATGGTGACAACACTGGACCGTGTCTGTGTATTGTGTGCCGAAACAACCACCATGAGCATCCAGGGTGACAACACAGGAAGACAACTGAGAGACGGGGGCAGAGCGTTGTCACCCTAAAACAGGAAGTGACCTCCATGAAAGATCTACATTTATATGTATTCAAAAAACGTTTCAAACGTGTAAAGATTAGAGAAGATTTTAGTGATGTGACATCGATGGATGGATCCAGTCCCCCCCCCCCCCCGTTTTTCCAACCATATATGGAAAAATATTACCCAATGAATTCTAGCGAGCGAAACGTTTAGGTAAAAGGATTTCTATTTTGTTTTCATCTCCAAAAATGTCATTTATTCTTTTCATGGCGTCGTTGGCCAGAGATTGGCCAGAGTTATGAGATGGGAGAAGTCGCAGCAAAAAACCTTCCTGAAGGCGGCGCTATTTTATTGTTCAGTTTGCTGCATTCGCCGGTTTTACCGCCATTTTTTACACAACGCCTTGTGATCGCGTCTATTCTTTATAAAGAGATTTGTGACACTAACAGCAAAGGTCAACAAGGAGCAAAAAAGTTACAATGTGTATATAGTTTATATTAATTACAATGTATTGTATAATCTATATATATTTACAGTATATTCTAAATCTTTCCTCGATGATGGTGAGGAAAGAGTTCCACAAGTGTTACATCCGCTCACCGGCCACTTTATTAGGTACACCTGTTCAGTTGCTCGGTAACACAAATTGCTGATCAGCCAATCACATGGCAGCAACTCAATGCATTTAGGCATCTAGACGTGGTGAAAGGTTCCATTTTATTGGGATTTTATGTGGTAGACCAACACAAAGTGGAGTGAAGTGGAAGGAAAATGATAAATGATACAAATAAATATGTGAAAAGTGTGGGGGGGAGGGGCATTTGTATGGCTCCCCCCGGAGTCAATACTTTGTAGAACCCCCTTTCTCTACAAGTCTTTTTGGGGATGTCTCTACCAGCTTTGCACATCTAGAGAGGACATTTCTGCCCATTCTTCTTTGTAAAATATCTCAAGTTCTGTCAGATTGGATGGAGAGCGTCTGTGAACAGCAATTTTCAAGTCTTGCCACAGATTCTCAATGTGATTTAGGTCTGGACTGTGACTGGGCCATTCTAACACATGAATATGCTTTGATCTAAACCATTCCATTGTAGCTCTGGCTGGTCGTTGTCCTGCTGGAAGGTGAACCTCCGCCCCAGTCTCATGTCTTTTATAGACTCTAACAGGTTTTCTTCTAAGATTGTCCTGTATTTGTCTCCATCCATCTTCCCATCAACTCTGACCAGCTTCCCTGTCCCTGCTGAAGAAAACCATCCCCACCACATGATGCTGCCACCACCATGTTTCACGGTGGGGATGGTGTGTTCAGGGTGATGTGCAGTGTTTGTTTTCCCCACACATAGTGTTTTGCTTTTAGTCCAAAAAGTTGAATTTTGGTCTCATCTGACCAGAGCACCTTCTTCCACATGTTTGCTGTGTCCTCCACATGGCTTCTCACAAACTACAAACGGGACTTCTTATGACTTTCTTTCACCAATGTCTTTCTTCTTGTCACTCTTCCATAAAGGGCAGATTTGTGGACAGATTCTCCCACCTGAGCTGTGGATCTCTGCAGCTCCTCCAGAGTTACCATGGACCTCTTGGCTCTTCTCTGATGAATGCTCTCCTTGCCCGGCCGGTCAGTTTAGGTGGACGGCCATGTCTTGGTAGGTTTGCAGCTGTGCCATACTCTTTCCATTTTCCGATGATGGATTGAACAGAGCTCTGTGAGATGTTCAAAGCTTGGGAAAACTTTTTAAAATCTAACCCTGCTTTATACTTCTCCACAAATTTATCCCTGACCTGTCCTGGTGGATGTTAGAGACCTTCCGTTTGAGGATGTCCCACTGATGATCAATAGGGTTTAGGTCCGGAGACATGCTTGGCCAGTCCATCACCTTTACCCTCAGCTTCTTTAGCAAGGCAGTGGTCATCTTGGAGGTGTGTTTGGGGTGGTTATCATGTTGGAATATTGCCCTGCGGTCCAGTCTCTGAAGGGAGGGGATCATGCTCTGCTTCAGTAGGTCACAGTACATGTTGGCATTCATGGTTCCCTCAATGATCTGTAGCCCCCCAGTGCCGGCAGCACTCATGCAGCCCCAGACCATGACACTCCCACAACCATTCTTGACTGTAGACAAGACACACTTGTCTTTGTCCTCCTCACCTGGTTGCCCCCACACACGCTTGTCACCATCTGAACCAAATACGTTTATCTTGGTCTCATCAGACCACAGGACATGGTTCCAGTAATCCATGTCCTTAGTCTGCTTGTCTTCCGCAAACTGTTTGTGGACTTTCTTGTGCATCATCTTTAGAAGAGGCTTCCCTCTGGGATGACAGCCATGCAGACCAATTTGATGCAGTGTGCGGCGTATGGTCTGAGCACTGATAGGCTGACCCCCCACCCCTACAACCTCTGCAGCAATGCTGGAAGCACTCATACGTCTATTTCCCAAAGACAACCTCTGGATATGACGCTGAGCACGTGACCTCAACTTCTTTGGTGGACCATGGCGAGGCCTGTTCTGAGTGGAACCTGTCCTGTTATACCGCTGTATGGTCTTGGCCACCGTGCTGCAGCTCAATTTCAGGGTCTTGGCAATCTTCTTATAGCCTAGACCATCTTTATGTAGAGCAACAATTCTTTTTTTCAGATCCTCAGAGAGTTCTTTGCCATGAGGTGCCATGTTGTACTTCCAGTGACCAGTATGAGAGAGTGAGAGTGATAACACCAAATTTAACACACCTGCTCCCCATTCACACCTGAGACCTTGTAACACTAACGAGTCACATGACATCTGGTTACAAAGGATGGGGAGATGGCAAAGGTATTGAATTTATTCTTCTCCTCAGTCTTCACGAGTGAATCGGGGGGCTTCAGTAACCAAAACTGCAGTGTTTATCCTCATGACACAACACAGGAAGCACCTCCATGGTTAACAGAGGACAGAATTAAAATTAGACTTGAGAAACTTAACATTAATAAATCACCGGGACCAGATGGCTTGCATCCGAGGGTACTTAGGGAACTCAGTCAGGTGATTGCCAGACCGTTGTTCCTAATTTTTACAGACAGTCTATTGACTGGAATGGTACCAGCTGATTGGAGAAAAGCCAATGTAGCACCAATATTTAAAAAGGGCCCAAAAAACATCCCTGGGAATTACAGACCAGTTAGCCTAACATCAATAGTATGTAAACTCTTGGAGGGGATGATAAGGGACTATATACAAGATTTTAGTAATAAGAACGGTATCATTAGCAGTAATCAGCATGGATTCATGAAGAATCGTTCTTGCCAAACCAATCTACTAACCTTCTATGAGGAGGTGAGTTGCCATCTAGATAAAGGAAGGCCCGTAGACGTGGTGTATCTGGATTTTGCAAAAGCATTTGACACAGTTCCCCATAAACGTTTACTGTACAAAATAAGGTGCGTTGGCATGGACCATAGGGTGAGTACATGGATTGAAAACTGGCTACAAGGGCGAGTTCAGAGGGTGGTGATAAATGGGGAGTACTCGGAATGGTCAGGGGTGGGTAGTGGGGTTCCCCAGGGTTCTGTGCTGGGACCAATCCTATTTAATTTGTTCATAAACGACCTGGAGGATGGGATAAACAGTTCAATCTCTGTATTTACAGTTGATACTAAGCTAAGCAGGGCAATAACTTCTCCGCAGGATGTGGAAACCTTGCAAAAAGACCTGAACAAATTATTGGGGGAGGGGCGACTACATGGCAAATGAGGTTCAATGTAGAAAAATGTAAAATAATGCAGTTGGGTGGCAAAAATATGAATGCAATCTATACACTGGGGGGGAGAACCTCTGGGGGGATCTAGGATGGAAATGGACCTGGGGGTCCTAGTAGATGATAGGCTCAGCAATGACATGCAATGCCAAGCTGCTGCTAACAAAGCAAACAGAATATTGGCATTAAAAAGGGATCAACTCCAGAGATAAAACGATAATTCTCCCGCTCTACAAGACTCTGGTCCGGCCGCACCTGGAGTATGCTGTCCAGTTCTGGGCACCAGTCCTCAGGAAGGATGTACTGGAAATGGAGCGACTACAAAGAAGGGCAACAAAGCTAATAAAGGGTCTGGAGGATCTTAGTTATGAGGAAAGGTTGTGAGCTCTGAACTTATTCTCTCTGGAGAAGAGACGCTTGAGAGGGGATATGATTTCAATGTATAAATACCGGACTGGTGACCCCACAATATACAAATACTGGACTGGTGACCCCACAATATACAAATACCGGACTGGTGACCCCACAATATATAAATACCGGACTGGTGACCCCACAATATATAAATACCGGACTGGTGACCCCACAATAGGGATAAAACTTTTTCACAGAAGAGAGTTTAATAAGACTCGGGGCCACTCATTAAAATTAGAAGAAAAGAGGTTTAACCTTAAACTACGTAGAGGGTTCCTTACTGTAAGAGCGGCAAGGATGTGGAATTCCCTTCCACAGGTGGTGGTTTCAGCGGGGAGCATTGATAACTTCAAGAAACTATTAGATAATCACCTGAATGACCGCAATATACAGGGATATGTAATGTAATACTGACACATAATCACACACATAGGTTGGACTTGATGGACTTGTGTCTTTTTTCAACCTCACCTACTATGTAACTATGACAGCGGGGAGGGAAAATGGCTAATTGGGCCCAATTTGGACATTTTCACTTAGGGGTGTACTGACTTTTGTAAGAAACTGTATATTGAGATTTAATGACACACAGGTGGAATCTAATTACTGATTAGGTGACTTCTGAAGGCAATTGTTTCCTTTAGATTTTAGTTAGGGGTATCAGAATAAAGGGGGCTGAATACAAATGCCCCTCCCCCCCCCCCACACTTTTCACATATTTATTTGTATCATTTATCATTTTCCTTCCACTTCACAATTATGTGACACTTTGTGTTGGTCTATCACATAAAATCCCAATAAAATACATTTACGTTTTTAGTTGTAACATGACAAAATGCATTCTTAATGGCGCCCTAACTCATCTTGCTAAAGCCTGAGTGTGGAAACATGCACTAAAACGTGCAATAACAACGTACCGTGCGTTTGGTGCGGTGGAAAAAAAAAAGGGTAACACGCCTCTTTTGTGGGTAAGCCGCACACCTCCCAACATTTTGATACAAAAGTTATCCCCGCACTAGTTTAGCCTATGATCTGTACACTCTGTCTATGATGTCCTGTATCTGATGTGTTCCTGATTTTAAAATAAAGAAACTTGGATTATTACTTCCTGGAGTGCGGCTGTCCAGATCTTCTCGTTTGCACATAGTCCCAACATTTTGAGATGGGAATGAGGGACACCTACTAGCAAACGCATGTAGGCATAGGACACGCCCCCTGCCACACCCTCTTAAAAGGAGAATTAACCAAAACAAAAAGGTTAATTAAATCCAAAAGAGCTTTTATTTACCACTACTATTCCTTTATATTGGCTTTTAAAATGTACAAATGCAGCAATTTAGAAATTGGGTGAAAGGTTTAGCACTGAGAAATACTTTTTGAAAGATAAAAAGTGCATTTTATATATACAGATATAGATCAGAGCAAAATGAGGGACAAATGAGGGACAGTCCCTCGAAATCAGGGCCAGTTGGGAGCTATGGGTAAGGCGGCCCATTGAAATGAACGGTCTTCCCTAAAATGTGGCACACAAAATCGCATGCTCGCCATCGCCCCTGCATACGTGATACATTCTGATGAAAGGTGGCGCCACCAAACGCTGCCTTCCACGGTCGCCTCTCCAACTGTAATAAGCGATCGGGTTGAAGTGGCAGAAATTGCATTCCACCTTTGTAAATACGTCGATAAAGAGATAAAGCGGCGGACGTTGGTGAAATTTTTTTTTTTTTTCTCTTCTCCCGCCCTCCACCCCGGTGATTCCTTCGGCCTTCATGCGTCCACCACCTTGCCAGGGGGGCTCCGTCATTGCTCTGCGGAGGGTAAAAAGGGTGGGGGGGGGGGGGGTTGGGTTGTTGAAGGCCAAAGAGCTATTTAACCCCCATCCATCTCGGCCCTCGTTATCAGCGGCCGGCAAACGTTATTTAAGGCAAACACAGGCGCTCTGGGGGAGGATTAAGATCTCGCCCGATCACACAGCAGATATGAAAAGCCAATTTGAATTGATCGGTTTGGGCACGTGCGCACTGGCCCTTGACCTCGTCAATACGGCTCGGGAGAGGTGAAAGGTTATTGTCAAGCTGTAGGGCAGAGGGGGGGTGGGGGGGGGACGAGGAAGTGTCCCCTTTGTTCCAGGCAGATGTAATGAAGTCTGTTGGAGCTGCATTACTCCTCAATTCTCCTGAACGGGGGAGGGGGGGAGGGGAAACACAATCCGCAGCCCAAACAGATCCATATACTTTGCATTAGTAGGCCAGAGAGCGCGGTGTTGGGTTTCGTGCCGGCTTGGCCCTGGCTGTTATGGTACCTGTTATGCGGCACCCAGGTGCGGATCTATAGAAATCGCATTTGGAGGTCAGCAGATACCGCGCCCGGGGGGAGGCTGCGATGTGGCGCCATTATCACCAGTTTACAAACATTTCTGGAGACGGATCGATGGCGTTGGGCCGCTTGTCCCTTGTCCTCGCGATTCCTTCATTACATTTTCTGTCTGTTCCACGGGTAATTCACACCTCGCCGGGCGCGCTCAGGACTGCTGATTCAGTTAGTGGGGATGAGTCTGCGTGGTCGGGGGGGTGGGGGGTGGGGAACCTGAGCCGCGTCTTCCTGTCTATCCCTCTACAAACATTTCCTACATGGCGGAGGACGAGCGCGCAACGCGTCCGGTGTGGCGACAGCGAATGTACAAGAAGGTGCGAAGCGCGGCGGCTGAGCTGTAGAGCCAAGTTAAGTTATCTTCCGATATAATAAAGGATCCGCCATTGACAATCAAATACACAAAAAGGGAAAGAAACACAAATACAAACAACAAATCAGACCCCAATCACACTACAGCAGTGAATGTGACATTCACCACATATTCCCTGCAGGTAAATCTTCCTGCTCCCACTAGGGGGCAGACTGGCTAACCGGTCGTTTTTTTGTTTACAAACTATTTTTATTTGGTACAAAAAGCGTTTTGTCAATAGAAGTACAATACAGGTAGTTTACATATAAGTAGTTTAATGTGGCAGCTGGAGCAAGGGCATGGGGGGGCACAGAGAACCATAGGGAGTCCGGGAGAAGCAGGATACTTATTGGCACAGAGGGTGAGCCCAGTGTGCTGCCCGAACAGCAATGCTGAGAGCCCCTAGAAGGGCTGAGGTGCCTTGTCTTCACCAGAGCTCCTGAAGGTGGGGATGGATTTTGCTGCAGGCAACTCCCATGTTGCGGCCCTCTGACTCCTAACCTTCATTTTTATGTAGTAAACCAGAAATCAGTCAAAGAGAAAGTGGGGTCCAAAGCTGCTATCTTCCCCAGGGCCCCATTGTTTTTTAAATCATCCCTGTGCTGAGTTCCCGGGTCTGTACACCCGCTGTGCCCATTATGAGGGGTTCTCACCATCCCTGTGCTGAGTTCCCGGGTCTGTACACCCGCTGTGCCCATTATGAGGGGTTCTCACCATCCCTGTGCTGAGTTCCCGGGTCTGTACACCCGCTGTGCCCATTATGAGAGGTTCCCACCATCCCTGTGCTGAGTTCCCAGGTCTGTACACCCGCTGTGCCCATTATGAGGGGTTCCTGCCATCCCTGTGCTGAGTTCCCGGGTCTGTACACCCGCTGTGCCCATTATGAGGGGTTCTCACCATCCCTGTGCTGAGTTCCCGGGTCTGTACACCCGCTGTGCCCATTATGAGGAGTTCTCACCATCCCTGTGCTGAGTTCCCGGGTCTGTACACCCGCTGTGCCCATTATGAGGGGTTCCCAACATCCCTGTGCTGAGTTCCCGGGTGTGTACACCCGCTGTGCCCATTATGAGGGGTTCCCACCATCCCTGTGCTGAGTTCCGGGGTCTGTACACCCGCTGTGCCCATTATGAGGGGTTCCCACCATCCCTGTGCTGAGTTCCCGGGTCTGTACACCCGCTGTGCCCATTATGAGGGGTTCCCACCATCCCTGTGCTGAGTTCCCAGGTCTGTACACCCGCTGTGCCCATTATGAGGGGTTCTCACCATCCCTGTGCTGAGTTCCCGGGTCTGTACACCCGCTGTGCCCATTATGAGGGGTTCCCACCACCAAGGTGGACAGGATCAGAGGTAGGTACTATAGCAGATCTCATTGCTGGAATCCTCTAGAGCGATAATAATCCAATGTGGGACTCATCTGTCTCCACTTTGAGTACGAATGTAATTTATGGGTGGACTGACCCACGAAGGACCACTAAATTTTGTCCCCCTGAAGACAGTAACAATTATTTCTTTGAAGTATTTGAAGGACCAGAACAATGATGATAGTTCTTAGTTTGTAGGATCCTCTCCTCTGGGGCCAGTCCAGCCTAGCCCTGCCCCCGAGGAGCCAGTTGGGTGAATAGGACCCCCTTAGGAAGGAGAGGAAGGAACCTGAAGGACTCAGTTCAGTTGGATGAACTTTGTTTCCCATCATCATTGCGGTTCATATACTGGCACTGGATTGCGCTCAATGCCGCGCCTCATTAGCGTTCGCTCTCTTCCCCTGCAAATAAGCACTATAACCCGCTCAGACTGTAAATAATTCGACATTTGTGCGGTGCAACGGGCGTCCCGGGGCTATAGAAAGCGTCTAAATCACCGCAATGGACGAGAAATATTCAAATTAAAATATCTTCTCCCCCCGCCCCCCACACCTCTGCCAAAAAAAAAGAAGAGGATCGCGGCCGTGATTTATCTGATACATTGGAAACATGCTAATCGCGTGACAGCGAGCGCCTGGGGGGCAATTTATCAAAAAGGACGATGTTGTTGGGGATCTATATCTAATTACCAGTAATGAATGAGGTGCGTCGCATTAAGACAGACTCTCCAGTTTGTTATGGAAATAAGACGATCCCAGCAGGCGAGGCACTTAATTAAACCGCCGCGCGGCGCGGCACTACGGAGAAACACGACCGAAATGAGCTGATTGTTATTATGAGTTTTGATTAAGATTATTTTCTCTTCCTCCTCATCACTCGGATTACAAAGTGGAGGAAAGTCGCCGAGAATGCGAGGCGCTTAATCGTCAGGCCGGGGCGGTTATCGCCTGCGGGTGGCTCCGCGTCACGTCCCGCTCAATCCCCGCGTCCAATCATGGCGCAGAATGGCCGCACGGAGCTACTTTGGGTCAATAAAAGGAGGGAAAAACATTTGTGATCACATGACCATCTCCTAGGATCGTTGAACATGGCACCATGGAGGGGGCACAGGGGGTTAACTTTTTTTTTTAAGTTTTGGATGGAGTGTGGAAGGTTTTGGAACCTCTGTCAGGTTTTTATTGCTGTTTGATTCCCCTTCTCTATGTGTCCCGGAGTACCTGGTACAGGAAGTGACCTCAAATCCAAAACGTTTGAGTTTTCCCCAGAATAGGAAATGAGAGGAAGTCCTTCAATGGAGACAACTGTCTACAAGGAGCTTGCCCTTCATTTGGAGCGATTTCCTCTCACTTACTGTGGTACCAACAGGGCAGGAAGTGAGAGGAAATCTCTCCAACAGAGCACAGACAGCAAGAACAAAAACCTGACAGGGGTTCTAACCATTCCTTAATCCATCTCAAACTACAGTTATAAAAAAAGGTTTTTGTCCTCCTATGAGGTGACGGTCTTCCTATGAGGTAGGGAGCCTGAAATGGGGCCCTGGCATCACCAAAGGGCCACTCATAAGATTCAATGCAATGCTAGAGAAGACTGTCAGAGACTGGGGACATACCAGAGGAAATGATGGTCAGAGACTGGGGAAATGCTGCATGATCTTTTGGAGACCTCAGACATGCTGAATGATCATTTAAGGACTGCAGACATGCTGCAAGTTTGGTTGGAGACTGTGGAAATGCTGCATAATTGCTTGGAAATGGGGAACTGCTGCATGGTTGGTTGGAGACAGGAGACGTGCTGCATGGTTGGTTGGAGACTGCGGCATGCACACCTCCCAACTTTTTGAGATGGGAATGAGGGACACCTATCAGCAAAAGTATGCAGGCATAGGACACACCCCTTGCCACACCCTTTTAAAGGAGAATTGTACTAAAAAACAAGATTGGTTAAGCCCACAAGTGCCTTTTTTACCTCTACTATTCCTTTATATTGGCTTTTGGAATTGACAAATGCAGCAATGTAGGAATCAGATGAAAGGTTTAGCGCTGGAAAACACTTTTTGATAGATAAAAAGTGCATTTTATATACATCTATATAGATCAGACTAAAATTAGGGACAATGAGGAGGAAAGAGGGACAGAGGGACATTGCTCCAAATCAGGGACAGTTGGGAGCTATGGGCATGCTGCTGATTACTTGGGGACTGGGGATATGCTGCATGGTTGGTTGAGACTAAGGACATGCCTTATGGTTGGTTGGAGACCGTGGACATGCCTTATGGTTGGTTGGAGACCGTGGACATGCCTTATGGTTGGTTGGAGACCGTGGACATGCCTTATGGTTGGTTGGAGACCGTGGACATGCCTTATGGTTGGTTGGAGACCGTGGACATGCCTTATGGTTGGTTGGAGACTGTGGACATGCCTTATGGTTTGTTGGAGACTGTGGACATGCTGAATGGTTGGTTGGAGACTGTGGGCATGCCTTATGGTTGGCTGGAGACTGTGGACATGCCTTATGGTTGGTTGGAGACTGTGGACATGCCTTATGGTTGGTTGGAGACTGTGGACATGCCTTATGGTTGGTTGGAGACTGTGGACATGCTGCCTGGTTGGTTGGAGACTGTGGGCATGCCTTATGGTTGGCTGGAGACTGTGGACATGCCTTATGGTTGGTTGGAGACTGTGGACATGCTGCATAGTTGGTTGGAGACTGTGGACATGCTGAATGGTTGGTTGGAGACTGTGGACATGCCTTATGGTTGGTTGGACACTGTGGACATGCCTTATGGTTGGTTGGAGACTGTGGACATGCTGAATGGTTGGTTGGAGACTGTGGACATGCCTTATGGTTAGTTGGACACTGTGGACATGCCTTATGGTTGGTTGGACACTGTGGACATGCTGCCTGGTTGGTTGGAGACTGTGGACATGCTGAATGGTTGGTTGGAGACTGTGGACATGCTGCCTGGTTGGTTGGAGACTGTGGACATGCCTTATGGTTGGTTGGAGACTGTGGACATGCCTTATGGTTGGTTGGAGACTGTGGACATGCTGCATAGTTGGTTGGAGACTGTGGACATGCTGCTGAGGATAGTAAAAGATTGGGCCACACAACAAGTACCAAGGGGCCGCATGTGGCCCTTGGGCTGCAGGTTGGAATCCAGGGCTTTAGGTCATTTTGCTGTTTGGTTGCTC
This sequence comes from Aquarana catesbeiana, assembly GCA_037953035.1. Classification (NCBI taxonomy): domain Eukaryota; kingdom Metazoa; phylum Chordata; class Amphibia; order Anura; family Ranidae; genus Aquarana; species Aquarana catesbeiana. The sequence goes on from JBBHAA010002738.1 coordinate 192,539, forward strand.
TGAGTTCTTTCTATGGAGGGAGCCGATCGGATAATCGCTGTGACCTCATGTGTCCTGCAGCCATGAAGTCGTCCCCTCGCTGCCCCCTGCAGAGTAATGGTGGAATAATGAGGTGACGCACCCAGTGACTTGTGTGCTGATTGCTGCTCTTTATTGCCGGCGGCATCACAGATCCACCAACATGAGATAAAAGTCCCATTATAATGATTGATGGTTATATCACCAATAAATCACCGAGCGCCGTCCGTCCGTATGTGAGAGATAACATGAGAGCCGACATCAGAATATACATCACATGATCAACCCCAATGTGTCCATTACAGGGAGCCGATACCGAGAATTACACCTGAGAAGTAGTGCTGTGCAGAGTCCATACATACAGAATAAGAACAGATACTGAGAATTACACCCGACATACAGGACAGGGGAAGTAGTACTGTGCAGAGTCCATACATACAGAATAAGAACAGATACCGAGAATTACACCCGACATACAGGACAAGAGAAGTAGTACTGTGCAGAGTCCACACATACAGAATAAGAACAGATACTGAGAATTACACCCAGTATACAGGACAAGAGAAGTAGTACTGTGCAGAGTCCATACATACAGAATAAGAACAGATACCGAGAATTACACCCGACATACAGGACAGGGGAAGTAGTACTGTGCAGAGTCCATACATACAGAATAAGAACAGATACTGAGAATTACACCCAGTATACAGGACAAGAGAAGTAGTACTGTGCAGAGTCCATACATACAGAATAAGAACAGATACCGAGAATTACACCCGACATACAGGACAGGGGAAGTAGTACTGTGCAGAGTCCATACATACAGAATAAGAACAGATACCGAGAATTACACCCGACATACAGGACAGGGGAAGTAGTACTGTGCAGAGTCCATACATACAGAATAAGAACAGATACTGAGAATTACACCCAGTATACAGGACAAGAGAAGTAGTACTGTGCAGAGTCCATACATACAGAATAAGAACAGATACCGAGAATTACACCCGACATACAAGACAAGAGAAGTAGTACTGTGCAGAGTCCATACATACAGAATAAGAACAGATACCGAGAATTACACCTGACATACAGGACAAGAGAAGTAGTACTGTGCAGAGTCCATACATACAGAATAAGAACAGATACTGAGAATTACACCCGACATACAGGACAAGAGAAGTAGTACTGTGCAGAGTCCATACATACAGAATAAGAACAGATACCGAGAATTACACCCGGCATACAGGACAAGAGAAGTGGTACTGTGCAGAATCCATACATACAGAATAAGAACAGATACCGAGAATTACACCCGGCATACAGGACAAGAGAAGTGGTACTGTGCAGAGTCCATACATACAGAATAAGAACAGATACCGAGAATTACACCCGACATACAGGACAAGAGAAGTGGTACTGTGCAGAGTCCATACATACAGAATGAAAACAGATACCGAGAATTACACCCGACATACAGGACAGGGGAAGTAGTACTGTGCAGAGTCCATACATACAGAATAAGAACAGATACCGAGAATTACACCCGACATACAGGACAGGGGAAGTAGTACTGTGCAGAGTCCATACATACAGAATAAGAACAGATACCGAGAATTACACCCGACATACAGGACAAGAGAAGTAGTACTGTGCAGAGTCCATACATACAGAATAAGAACAGATACCGAGAATTACACCCGACATACAGGACAAGAGAAGTAGTACTGTGCAGAGTCCAGGTATTCTGTATATGGATTGTATGGATTAGACTGCGGTGCCCTCCGGTGGTCAGATTAGTCAATAACACTCAGAGAATCTCCATCACTGATGAGGATTGTTCTTGTTACTGACATGTTCAGTTATCAGACACTTTGTGGGATCGGTACATCGATCATTTCCTGTTGGTCGTCTCTTATATTTGCTCTCCCGGTGTTCATTTTGGAAAACATCTAAATTACAGCAAATTGTACAGCCTCAGACTGCGATCTGATATTGAACATTCGCCGGCTGCAGATGGATAAATTCCTCCATAATTATCCTTCAATTCATATAGAGGACTTTCTGCGTCCCGCTATGAATACGCCCCTCAGTGCTGGGATAAGCCTGCGCTGTGGTATCCTCCCTCCAACCTCCCCTTCAGTCTTGCACAGGTGTACCGGCTCCTCCCCTTCAGTCTTGCACAGGTGTACCGGCTCCTCCCCTTCAGTCTTGCACAGGTATACGACTCCTCCGCTTCAGTCTTGCACAGGTGTACCGGCTCCTCCCCTTCAGTCTTGCACAGGTGTACCAGCTCCTCCCCTTCAGTCTTGTACAGGTATACTGGCTCCTCCCCTTCAGTCTTGCACAGGTGTACCAGCTCCTCCCCTTCAGTCTTGTACAGGTATACTGGCTGCCCCCCTTCAGTCTTGTACAGGTATACGACTCCTCCCCTTCAGTCTTGTACAGGTTTACCGGCTCCTCCCCTTCAGTCTTGCACAGGTATACCAGCTCCTCCCCTTCAGTCTTGTACAGGTTTACCGGCTCCTCCCCTTCAGTCTTGCACAGGTATACCAGCTCCTCCCCTTCAGTCTTGTACAGGTTTACCGGCTCCTCCCCTTCAGTCTTACACAGGTGTACCGGTTCCTCCCCTTCAGTCTTGCACAGGTGTGTCGGCTCCTCCCTTTCAGTCTTGCACAGTTGTACCGGCTCCACCCCTTCAGTCTTGTACAGGTTTACCGGCTCCTCCCCTTCAGTCTTGCACAGGTATACCGGCTCCACCCCTTCAGTCTTGTACAGGTTTACCGGCTCCTCCCCTTCAGTCTTGTACAGGTTTACCGGCTCCTCCCCTTCAGTCTTGCACAGGTATACCGGCTCCACCCCTTCAGTCTTGTACAGGTTTACCGGCTCCACCCCTTCAGTCTTGCACAGGTATACCAGCTCCTCCCCTTCAGTCTTGCACAGGTGTACCGGCTCCTCCCTTTCAGTCTTGCACAGGTGTACCGGTTCCTCCCCTTCAGTCTTGCACAGGTGTACCGGCTCCTCCCCTTCAGTCTTGCACAGGTGTACCGGCTCCTCCCCTTCAGTCTTGCACAGGTGTACCGGCTCCTCCCCTTCAGTCTTGCACAGGTGTACCGGCTCCTCCCCTTCAGTCTTGCACAGGTGTACCGGCTCCTCCCCTTCAGTCTTGCACAGGTGTACCGGCTCCTCCCCTTCAGTCTTGCACAGGTGTACCGGCTCCTCCCCTTCAGTCTTGCACAGGTGTACCGGCTCCTCCCCTTCAGTCTTGCACAGGTGTACCGGCTCCTCCCCTTCAGTCTTGCACAGGTGTACCGGCTCCTCCCCTTCAGTCTTGCACAGGTGTACCGGCTCCTCCCCTTCAGTCTTGCACAGGTGTACCGGCTCCTCCCCTTCAGTCTTGCACAGGTGTACCGGCTCCTGTCCTGGACTGAAACGGCTTCCTCTGATTTTACCGCACACTGTGAGTTTCTCACAATGTCACTCAGACATTTACAAGGTAATATCTGGGTTTGCATTGGCATTTAGGCTCCATTCACACTAGCGCGTTTTTTGATGCATTTTGCATTTTGCAGAAATGCACGGGAATTTTTTAACATGGGTTCCTATGGAACATGTTCACATCAATGCCTTTTTGTTTCCCTGCATTTTTGGAAAGGGTCGGGGACTTTTTTTCATGCAAAAAGCAGCGTTTTGCATGTAATGGATTTCAATGGACAAGCATCAAAAACGCAAGTGCACCGTTTTTGCAGCGTTTTTGCAGCGTTTTTGATGCGTTTTTGCCGTTTTTTTTTTTTTTTTTTTTTAAATTTTTTTTTTAGACTGTAAAAAAAAACTGTAAAAAAAAAAAAAAAAAAACACAAAACGCAAATCGCGGCAAAATCGCGGCAAAAACGCCGCAAAAACGCTGCTCAAAAACGTGGCAAGCATGAAAAAAAACCCTCCAAAAACGCCCAAAAGCAACATGCATAGGTGTGAATCGAGCCTTATTGAGGAATGTATTTAAATGAATGTTTTTGTGCCCAGAGCTCAGCTTTAAACCATCCAATCAGGACGAAGGCACTAGTATAATAGAGTCTGGAGCCAAGGGGTATGGACCCCTTAGGGGTATGTAGATGGTATGGACCCCTTAGGGGTATGTAGATGGTATGGACCTTAGTGATAAGGACCCCTTAGGGCTATGGACATGATTTGAACTCCTTAGGGGTATGGACATGTTATAGACCTTAGGGATAGGGAATCCCTAGGGGTTTAGACATGGTATGGACCTCTGAGGGGTATGGACAATTGGACATGGTATGGATCTTAGGGATATGGACCCTTTAGGGGTTTGGACATGGTATGGATCTCAGGGATATGGACCCCTTAGGAGTTTGGACAATGTATGGATCTCAGGGATATGAACCCCTTAGGGGTATGGACATGGTATGGATCTCAGTGATATGGACCCCTTAGGGGTTTGGACATGGTATGGACCTTTAGGGATATGAACCCCATAGGGGTTTGGACACGGTATGGACCCCTTAGGGGTTTGGACAAGGTATGGACCTCAGGGATATGGACCCCTTAGGGGTTTGGACATGGTGTGAACCCCTTAGGGATTGGACATGGTATGGACCTCAGGGATATGGACCCCTTAGGGGTATGGACATGGTATGGACCTCAGGGATATGGACCACTTAGGGATTTGGACATGGCATGGACCTCAGGGATATGGACCCCATAGGGGTTTGGACATGGTATAGACCCCTTAGGGGTTTGGACATGGTATGGAACTTAGGGATATGGACCCCTTAGGGGTGTGGACATGGTGTGGACCCCTTAGGGGTTTGGACATGGTATGGACCTCAGGGATATGGACCCCTTAGGGGTTTGGACATGGTGTGGACCCCTTAGGGGTTTGGACATGGTATGGACCTCAGTGATATGGACCCCTTAGGGGTATGGACATGGTATGGACCTCAGGGATATGGACCCCTTAGGGGTTTGGACAATGTATGGATCTCAGGGATATGAACCCCTTAGGGGTTTGGACATAGTATGGATCTCAGGGATATGGACCCCTTAGGGGTATGGACATGGTATGGACCTCAAGGATATGGACCCCTTAGGGGTTTGGACAATGTATGGACCTCAGGGATATGAACTCCTTAGGGGTTTGGACATGGTATGGACCTTAGGGATATGAACCCCATAGGGGTTTGGACACGGTATGGACCCCTTAGGGGTTTGGACATGGTATGGACCTCAGGGATATGGACCCCTTAGGGGTTTGGACATGGTGTGAACCCCTAAAGGATTGGACATGGTATGGACCTCAGGGATATGGACCCCTTAGGGGTATGGACATGGTATGGACCTCAGGGATATGGACCACTTAAGGATTTGGACATGGCATGGACCTCAGGGATATGGACCCCATAGGGGTTTGGACATGGTATAGACCCCTTAGGGGTTTGGACATGGTATGGAACTTAGGGATATGGACCCCTTAGGGGTATGGACATGGTGTGGACCCCTTAGGGGTTTGGACATGGTATGGACCTCAGGGATATGGACCCCTTAGGGGTTTGGACATGGTATGGACCTCAGTGATATGGACCCCTTAGGGGTATGGACATGGTATGGACCTCAGGGATATGGACCCGTTAGGGATTTGGACATGGCATGTACCTCAGGGATATGGACCCCTTAGGGGTTTGGACAATGTATGGATCTCAGGGATATGAACCCCTTAGGGGTTTGGACATGGTATGGATCTCAGGGATATGGACCCCTTAGGGGTATGGACATGGTATGGACCTCAAGGATATGGACCCCTTAGGGGTTTGGACAATGTATGGACCTCAGGGATATGAACTCCTTAGGGGTTTGGACATGGTATGGACCTTAGGGATATGAACCCCATAGGGGTTTGGACACGGTATGGACCCCTTAGGGGTTTGGACATGGTATGGACCTCAGGGATATGGACCCCTTAGGGGTATGGACATGGTATGGACCTCAGGGATATGGACCACTTAAGAATTTGGACATGGCATGGACCTCAGGGATATGGACCCCATAGGGGTTTGGACATGGTATAGACCCCTTAGGGGTTTGGACATGGTATGGAACTTAGGGATATGGACCCCTTAGGGGTATGGACATGGTGTGGACCCCTTAGGGGTTTGGACATGGTATGGACCTCAGGGATATGGACCCCTTAGGGGTTTGGACAATGTATGGACCTCAGGGATATGAACCCCTTAGGGGTTTGGACATGGTATGGACCTTAGGGATATGAACCCCATAGGGGTTTGGACACGGTATGGACCCCTTAGGGGTTTGGACATGGTATGGACCTCAGGGATATGGACCCCTTAGGGGTTTGGACATGGTGTGAACCCCTAAGGGATTGGACATGGTATGGACCTCAGGGATATGGACCCCTTAGGGGTATGGACATGGTATGGACCTCAGGGATATGGACCACTTAAGGATTTGGACATGGCATGGACCTCAGGGATATGGACCCCATAAGGGTTTGGACATGGTATAGACCCCTTAGGAGTTTGAACATGGTATGGAACTTAGGGATATGGACCCCTTAGGGGTATGGACATGGTGTGGACCCCTTAGGGGTTTGGACATGGTATGGACCTCAGGGATATGGACCCCCTTAGGGGTTTGGACATGGTGTGGACCCCTTAGGGGTTTGGACATGGTATGGACCTCAGGGATATTGCCCTCTTAGGGGTATGGACATGGTATGGACCTCAGGGATATGGACCCCTTAGGGATGTGGACATGGCATGTACCTCAGGGATATGGACCCCTTAGGGGTTTGGACAATGTATGGATATCAGGGATATGAACCCCTTAGGGGTTTGGACATGGTATGGATCTCAGGGATATGGACCCCTTAGGGGTATGGACATGGTATGGACCTCAGGGATATGGACCCCTTAGGGGTATGGACATGGTATGGACATCAGGGATATGGACCCCTTAGGGGTTTGGACATGACATGGACCTCAGGGATATGGACCCCTTAGGGGTTTGGACAATGTATGGATCTCAGGGATACGGACCCCTTAGGGGTATGGACATGGAATGGATCGCAGGGATATGGACCCCTTAGGGGTATGGACATGGTATGGACCTCAGGGATATCAATCCCTTAGGGATTTGGACATGGCATAGACCTCAGGGATATGGACCCCTTAGGGGTTTGGACAATGTATTGATCTCAGGGATATGAACCCCTTAGGGGTTTGGACATGGTATGGACCTTAGGGATATGGACCCCTTAGGGGTATGGACATGGTATGGACCTTAGGGATGTGAACCCCTTAGGGGTATAGATATGGTGTAGATCTCAGGGATATGAACTACTTAGGGGTTTAGACATGGTATGGACCTCAGGGGTACGTGGTGGTATGTGGATCCCTAAGGTCCATACCACCACATACCCCTGAGGTCCATACCATGTCTAAACCCCTAAGGGGTTCATATCCCTGAGATCTACACCATGTCTATACCCCTAAGGGGTTCACATCCCTAAGCTCCATACCATGTCCATACCCCTAAGGGGTCCATATCCCTAAGGTCCATACCACCACATACCCCTGAGGTCCATACCATGTCCAAACCCCTAAGGCTTAGAGGTTTGGACATGGTATGGACCTTAGGAATATGGACCCCTTAGGGGTTTGGACATGGTATGGACCTCAGGGATATGGACCCCTTAGAGTCTAAGGGGTCCATATCCCTAAGGTCCATACCACCACATACCCCTGAGGTCCATACCATGTCTAAACCCCTAAGGGGTTCATATCCCTGAGATCTACACCATGTCTATACCCCTAAGGGGTTCATATCCCCCAAGGTCCATACCATGTCCATACCCCTAAGGGGTCCATATCCCTAAGGTCCATACCACCACATACCCCTGAGGTCCATACCATGTCCAAACCCCTAAGGCTTAGAGGTTTGGACATGGTATGGACCTTAGGGATATGAACCCCTTAGGGGTTTGGACATGGTAAGGACCTCAGGGATATAGACCCCTTAGGGTTTGGACATGGTATGGACCTCAGGGATATGGACCCCTTAGGGGTATGGACATGGTATGGACCTTAAGGATATGGACTCCTTAGGGGTATGGACATGGTATGGACTTCAGGGATATGGACATGGTATAGACCTTAGGGATATGGACCAATTCAAGGTTTGGACATGGTATGGACCTCAGGGATATGTACATGGGATATGGACATGGGGTGGACCTTAGGGATATGGACCCCTTAGGGGTATAGGCATAGTATGGACCTTTGGGATATGGACCCCTTAGGGATATGAACCCCTTAGGTGTTTGGACTTTACACATATGGACTCCTTAGGGGTATGGACATGGTATGGACCTCAGGAATATGGACATGGTATTGACCTCAGGGATATGGACCCTTCAGGGGTATGGACATGATATATATGTTAGGGATATGGACCCCTTGGGGGTATGAACATGGTATGGACCTCAGGGATATGGACCCCTTAGGGGTTTGGACATGGTATGGACCTCAGAGGTATGGACATGGTATGGACGGCAGGGATATGGCCCCCTTAAGGGTATGGACTTTAGATATAACCATAACCTCCTCCTTATTCCAAAAACCCGCTACAAAACAAAGGGAGAACGAAGATTCGCAGTCCAAGGACCACGGCTATGGAACGCTCTACCTACTCACATTCGCGTGGAAGAAAACCATCAGGCCTTCAGAAAGAAACTCAAGACCTACCTCTTCTAAGAAGCTTGACAACACAGGACGGATCCAGCGCCTTGAGGAGATTCAGTTCGCAACTGCAGCGCTATACAAACCATTCATTCATTCATATATGGACCTCAGGGATATGGACCCCTTAGGGGTTTGGACAATGTATGGATCTCAGGGATATGAACCCCTTAGGGGTTTGGACATGGTATGGACCTCAGGGATATGGACCCCTTAGGGGTTTGGACATGGTATGGACATGGTATGGACGGCAGGGATATGGACCCCTTAAGAGTATGGACTTTAGGTATATGGACCTCTAAGGGATATGGACCCCGTAGGTGTATGGACATGGTATAGACCTTAGGGATATGGAACCCTTAGGGGTATGGACATGATATGGACCTCTTATGGGTATGGACATACTATGGACCTTAGGGATATGGACCCCTTAGGGGTTTGGACATGAAATGAACCTCAGGAATTTGGACTCCTTAAGGGTATGGACTTTAGGTATATGGACCCCCTAGGGGTATGGAAATGGTATGGATCTTAGGCATATGGACCCCTTAGGGGTATGGACATGGTAGATTTTAGGGGTTTGGAAAGACTTTTTTTTGCTCCTGTGGGATTCCATAAAGCGCCACACTGCGGAGCTCTGTATAAAAAAAGAAGAAAATCGTGGTGCCACCCCAGAGGATAGCCGATAATATGGGAATCATCTCCACATCATGCCGGAGAGCGACACATTTACTCCAAAGCCAAACTCCAGACAAAATGGTTTTTGAAGAATGGAAACAGATCAGAACCCATCCTACATTCGTATTCTCTTCTGTGTCCACATTGGAAAGAATTCTCACTTCCTGTCTAGGTGACCACACAGAATTCTCTTCACTTCCTGTCTAGGTGACCACACAGAATTCTCTTCACTTCCTGTCTAGGTGACCACACAGAATTTTCCTCACTTCCTGTCTAGGTGACCACACAGAATTCTCCTCACTTCCTGTCACGGTGACCACACAGAATTCTCTTCACTTCCTGTCTAGGTGACCACACAGAATTCTCACTTCCTCTCTAGGTGACCACACAGAATTCTCTTCACTTCCTGTCTAGGTGACCACACAGAATTCTCACTTCCTGTCTAGGTGACCACACAGAAAGGGAGGAGAATTCTCTCCAACAGTTTCACAGAAAGCAAGAAAATCTGATACGCGTTCCAACACTTCTTCACTTCATCCAAAACAAAGATTAAAAAAAATATTTATATCAAGTGGTAATAAACCAGAAATGTCATATATTACCGATCATCAGATGTGGCGACTGCATTCGTTTTCTTTTTTTTAAGTCCTTTATCCCCTCAGTTTTCACCTGGTGATCTGACCAGTAACACACTTCCTGCATCAGAGCCCCCCCCCCCCACTCTGGATGAAGGAGCACAGGGGGGCACCTTTGGACAGCAGCTTTCTCAGTCTGGGGGGGGGGGGGGGGGGAGGTTTAGATGGACTAGCAGATTTAAATACACTAACACACTGAAGGTAACTCCAGCTTACACTTTATTTTTTTTTAAACAGAAGTAGCTCTCACTTTATAATCAGTTACAGTAACAATTATGTTCAATTTGGGAGAAAGGTTCTACATAAATAAAATCAAAGCTGATCATTATAAGCACCCTTGTCAGTGGTAAATGGTTTGTCTCATCCCTGTAACTGATACATTCTGCTGGAGAGCTTGTGCTGTGAAAAACAACTGAGTTGCTGGCAGGACCAGCAGGAAAGGAAGGCAGCCGTCACATCTAGGAATTGGAAGATGTTTGCTTCTGGGTTTAATACCGCTTAATAAAAAATAAATTGAAGCCAGACCCCCTCCCCCCCTTTCCAGGCTGGGGGTCTAAATCAAGATTATACCGGCTTCTGCCCACAGCCCCCGGAAAGAGGCCCCCCGGACTCCGGACAGAATTCTTTAGCATTTTCCTACATCAGTTTCTGTTGTTTTACAATCGGTTGAAGTTTTATGTAAATCCATAAAGAATGAAATGGTGAGAGGCCCCTGGCGGGTCTTCCCGCGGTGTCCCCTCTGGGGAAGTTTCATTTCCTGTGTCCCCAAAAGTGAGGCAAACCTCCTCATAGGCAGTCACTTCCTGTCACCTGTGACACCAGGACAAAGAGTGCGGGAATTTCCCCCCGTGGGGGACACAGACCTGACAGGGGCTCTAACCCTCCCCCCCCCCTTCATCCACAAACAGTCATTACAGAACAAAAAACAAATACAAAGTTTCACTCACAAACAGTTTTTATTAAAATAAAACATCTCACATTGAACAGTGCAAACCTCCCGATCCAAGATGGACGTACAGCGCCCCCCTCTGACATCTCCTGTATACAGTAAAGAGACCCTGTCATTGACTATTCAGGATCCCTCCAATCAGCTTATACCCACACTGCCCCGCCCCCTTCGACAAAGGCCTCACAGATACCCAACACAGAGGGAGGGAATATCCCTTTCCCAGGATACCGAATTCGGGGCCTGAGCGGCCAATCAACAGCTCCGAACGTTGTCACGTGATTAGGAATAACCATCTAATAGGGTTTGACTCCCAACGCTGACAGAGGAGCGGAGCGGTGAGTATACGTGGACTGTCAGCAAGAGAACCTGAAGAAGCAGGACAGGGTCCAATCAGAATAAAACCTGGCACCGCACCCGGCTACAGCCAATGGCTGTCCTTAGAATGAGGCCCCCAGGCTTCAAAATCAGAACGTGGCTCCAAATTCCACCTTTGTTTGTTCTAGAGGGAAAAAAATATACATTTATATAACAGAACAAACAGCGGTGTATACAAAAATCCTACAGGATACAATTCTAGATTTTATTAATCAGCTACATGTAGATTGGAGAGGTTTGTTACACACAGGAAACCATCAGAGTAGAAAATACACTGAGCAACCAATAGAGGGCGCTCGTAGAGTACTGGAAATACTACAGGGATCTGTAATACCAACTAAAAACCAATAGAGGGCGCTCGTGTAGTACTGGACATACGGCAAGGGACCTGTGATACCGACTTACAACCAATAGAGGGCGCTCGTGTAGTACTGGAAATACTGTAGGGATCTGTAATACCAACTTACAACCAATAGAGGGCGCTCAGTGAAACTAGAAATGTTGCAGGGACCTGTATTACCAACTTACAACCAATAGAGGGCGCTCGTGTAGTACTGGAAATACTGTAGGGATCTGTAATACCGATTTACAACCAATAGAGGGCGCTCGTGTAGTACTGGAAATGCTGCAGGGATCTGTAATACTAATTTACAACCAATAGAGGGCGCTCAGTGAAACTAGAAATACTGCAGGGACCTGAAATACCGACTTACAACCGATAGAAACCGATTTGTAATACTGGAAATACTGCAGTGACCTGTAATATCAATTTGCAACCGATAGAGGGCGCTTGTGTAGCCCTAGAAATACTGCAGGGACCTTTAATACTAATTTTCAACCAATAGATGGCGCCCGTGTAGCACAGAGAAAATGGCAAGAAGCTTCAATAGAGACTTACAACCAATAGATGGCGCTTACGTGACACTAAAAGACACGCCAGGTAAATGCTGAATTGTGCACATACAACCAATAGATGGCGCTCGTACATCACTGTCTAATTTGGCTACCGCCAACACAGGGCGCCTATTAGTCACTGACTTCACCAACTACAGCCAATAGGTGGCGCTGTGTACACAGCTCTACATTGAAATGAATGGGAAAGCTACAGCAGGCGGTAAACAATGTCAGAACTCCTGCAGAGGGACTACAAGTCTCAGCATCCTCTCTTAGCTACAGAGAACATCCACAGGTACATGTCAAAGCGCCAGCTTCCTGCTACTCATCATACCAGGAAAGGTTCTCAGCCAGGAGAAACTCTATACACACCACATTCACCCAATACATACCCCATGTACAGAACACACACTCCATGCACCCAATACACACTCCATGCACCCAATACATGCTCCATACATCCAATACACACCCCATGCACCCAATACATACCCCATGTACAGAATACAGACTCCATGCACCCAATACACACTCCATGTATAGAATCCATACACCCAATACACACTCCATGTACAGAATACACACTCCATGCACCCAATACACGCTCCATACATCCAATACACACCCCATGTACACAATACACGCCCCATGCACACAATTCACGCTCCATGTACCCAATACACACCCCATGCACCCAATACACACTCCATGCAGACAATACACAGGTATTAACCCTGAACACACCTATTTGTTATGAGTTTCTATTACAGATCAATAATTACAATGAGCTTCTTGCGCTGCAGACCCCCTCTAGCTACCCTGCAGTCTCACTCCTTCTGCTGCATCCTGTGTGTGTCTGACAGGGAGGGTGACCCCTGCACCCTCCATGCAGAGCTGCACCCCACCCCTTAGAAAAGAACACGCTCCCCACACACTATTCCCTCCCTGGAAACCTGGTGGGGGTGTTTTTTTATTTGCTGTGGGGAGGGGGTGACAATTGGCCCCCAGAATCTGACCTATAGAAAAAATGGGTTTTATTCAGCAATGTCGGGATCGTTCAATAAAAGGAGACATTGGAGGGGATTTGGGACCTCCGGCTCACATTTTGGATATTTATCTGCAGGTCAGGGGAGGAATCTTTAGCTGATATTTGGTAAGCTCCGCCCCCGCGGGGTGAAGGTACAATAAGGCACTTTGTATCGTCAAGCAAACCCAAATCTGTAATGAATAATCTTATCAAATCCGAACTATAACCTAAATAACATGGGGAGGGGGAGGGTCTATGTATAAAACATTCACTGCGTCTTATCTCTCAGTGTATGTGTCGGGGGCCCCGGGGGATATTTTGGGGTCCACGTATAAAACATTCACCCTGCAGGTCATTGATGTATTCCCTGCAATATGATAATCATCGTCAGCGCCATCTAGTGGCCATAATGTGTTTTTTTTTTTTTTTTTTAATTGCTATACAGCTTTCCAGCCACTAGATGGAGCTGACGGTCACAGGAGAATACAGCGATCATTTGTGAATGCTGAAGATGTCCTCATGCCAAATTTATAAAAATAGACCCCAAAAAGTCCCCCGGTACATAAAATATAATATGAATGACAGCAGAAGATAATAATCCTCGCAGTCCCCCGATCCCGGGACTCCGCCTCCACACACGGGTGACGAGTCAGAGATCGATGACACTTGTCTGTTCCCGCCTTGTTGGGTATATATTACATAGGAGGTCAGCATACAAGGGGGGCAGCAGGAAAGGGGATCTCCCCGCAGGCTGTCGGCAATGATCCGATCATGTGTCCCCCGCCGTGTATAACATATATTGTATATAGCGCCCCCTATATATACAATATATACAAGATGGCAGACACCAGATTCGATGATTACCAACAATTCAGCCTGCTACTGGCTTTCCCCACCAACATTCATTTTATTTCTTGAGCATTATATGAAAAGAACACATCCCCGGCATCCCTTTACATGTGCATGCTCCCCCTGCGGGCTACTACAGGCTTTAGCTGTGCAATCCGCTGATCACTTTGTTGCAGTGTAATCAAGCAATTGATCCTCAGATTGCACAGCTAAAGTCTGCAGCACCCAGCCACCAGCAGAAGGGGAAGGATACCTGTCTAAAGGGATGTTGGGGATGTGTTCTTTCAAATAACACTTGAGGCAAAGGTGCTGTGATGTTTACAGGAGTCTGCTGGCCCCTCCCACCAAAGACCAGCAGATGACATCACTAGGACTTTTATGTGCTATTCTGGTTATTGGTCGATAAAGTTACTTTTTATATTTCATCATAATGTGGGAGGGGGAGGGGGGGCGGAGTTCTTTGGCATAGAAATAAACTGGAAAACATGGAGAGGAATTAAACGAAGGAACCGGGGGGAACTGATAAAAGGAACCAGTCTAGTGCATAGAACAGAGGAGGCGGAGACAGGAAGTGACGTGTGCTTCCGCAGGATCTTCCTCCAGCCAATGAGGGGAGCCCATTCCTAAAATGAGGGGTGCTCACTCATGAAGGCGGACTTGGCCGCGCGGTTGACGCAGTCCCTCAGGAAATTGACGCAGGCGCTGGAATACTTCTCCGGGTAGCGGCGGAAATGGCTGACGTGTTCGGACTTCTGGAAGTCCACGCTCTCGGTGGGCAGATGGCGCTGGCGGCGCGCGCTCACCGCGCCCTCCACGTCTCGGTAGGAAATGATGCGGTCGGCGCGGGAGTAGAGGTAGAGCTGCGGCCAGAGGGAGGGGTCTCTCTTCATGGCGTCGTAGTGATTCTCGTGCAGGAAGCGCGTCATCGGGTAAAGGACGATGCGGAGGATGAAGATGGTGACGGCGAAGGCCGCCAGGAGCAGGTACCGCAGGGGCCAGCCGGTGCCGGGTCGGAGGATGGTGTTGAGCGCCTGAATTGAGCCGTAGATGTTGCGGTTTCCCGGGGCGCTGTCGAAGGTCGTTCCCACCACGCGGAGCTCCATCATCCGGGGGTCGGAGTGCAGCAGCTCGGTGACGTAGCGGTACAGCATGAAGCCGCCATTGCTGAAGACGTGAAACAAGATGGGGTTCACCTCCACCTCGTAATCATAGAGGAGGCTGAGGAGCTTCTTCGCTTCCTCCTGCAGGTGGCGCAAGCCGAACGACTCCGAGAAGAAGACCGTCCTCCATGCCGCCGTGTGACTGATGACAATGCAGCCCTGCAAAGAGAGAAGGCGGAGTCACAACAGCGCCATCTACAGGCTGACAGTGTATACACACTCAATGCATAACAGCGCCATCCGTGGACAGACAGTGTATACACACTCCATTCATAACAGCGCCATCTGTGGACAGACCGTGTATACACACCCCATTTATAACAGCGCCATCTGTGGACAGATAGTGTATACACACTCCATTCATAACAGCGCCATCTACAGGCTGACCATGTATACACACTCAATGCATAACAGCGCCATCTGTGGACAGGCAGTGTATACACACCCCATTTAAAAAGGCGCCATCTATGGACAGACAGTGTATACACACCCCATTTATAACAGCACCATCTGTGGACAGACAGTGTATACACACTCCATTCATAACAGCGCCATCTGTGGACAGACAGTGTATACACACTCCATTCATAACAGCGCCATCTGTGGACAGACAGTGTATACACACCCCATTCATAACAGCGCCATCTGTGGACAGACAGTGTATACACACTCCATTCATAACAGCGCCATCTGTGGACAGACAGTGTATACACACCCCATTCATAACAGCGCCATCTGTGGACAGACAGTGTATACACACCCCATTCATAACAGCGCCATCTGTGGACAGACAGTGTATACACACCCCATTTATAAAGGCGCCATCTGTGGACAGACAGTGTATACACACCCCATTCATAACAGCGCCATCTGTGGACAGACAGTGTATACACACCCCATTTATAAAGGCGCCATCTGTGGACAGACAGTGTATACACACCCCATTTATAAAGGCACCATCTGTGGACAGACAGTGTATACACACCCCATTTATAAGAGTGCTATCTGTGGACAGACAGTGTATACACACTCCATTCATAACAGCGCCATCTGTGGACAGACAGTGTATACACACCCCATTTATAAAGGCGCCATCTGTGGACAGACAGTGTATACACACCCCATTTATAACAGCGCCATCTGTGGACAGATAGTGTATACACACCCCATTTATAAAGGCGCCATCTGTGGACAGATAGTGTATACACACCCCATTTATAAAGGCGCCATCTGTGGACAGACAGTGTATACACACCCCATTTATAACAGCGCCATCTGTGGACAGACAGTGTATACACACCCCATTTATAACAGCGCCATCTGTGGACAGACAGTGTATACACACCCCATTTATAACAGCGCCATCTGTGGACAGACAGTGTATACACACCCCATTCACAACAGCACCATCTGCAGGCTGCAATGTCTGCCTGGTTGGGGGAGGGTGGGCTGGTGTATATGGCCTGTGTTCACCAAGGAAATAGTAAAGTGGACCTGTCATTAGATATATATGTGAAGTGCAGCAAGCTGAGTAATGGAGTCAGTGTAACTTTAAAGTACATGTATTGTAGAGTCCCACAGAGCAGGGTATCCCCTACCAGATGCCCAGCAGGGACCCTACCATAGTGTATCTTTATCACTCCTCCCTCCATTCTATTAACAGCTTGCCGACCAGCCGACATCGGCTCCTGGGATCGGGATAGCAGGCACGCGCGCTGCTACACTGTGGGGGCGGTCGCAATGACCACTGGCCACGAGTGATCGCGAGGGACAGAACACGCAAGTGTGTGTAAATACACAAATCTTGTTTTGTTCTGAGAAGAGTGACAGATCATGTGTTCCTATTAGCTAGGAACCACGATCCGTCACTTCCTCTAGTCAGTCCCCTCCCCCTTCTGTTAAAATCACCTCCCAGGGAACACAGTTAACCCCTTGATCGCCCCCTAGTGTTAACCCCTTCCCTGCCAGTGACATTTTTACAGTAATCGGAGCATTTTTATAGCACTGATCGCTGCATAAATGACAATGGTCCCAAAAATGTGTCAAAATTGTCCGATGTGTCCGCCATAATGTCGCAGTCACGATAAAAATAGCAGCTCGCCACCATTGCTAGTAAAAAAAATATATATATATATATTAATAATAAAAATTCTTTAAATCTATCCCTATTTTGTAGACGCTATAACTTTTGCGCAAACCAGTCAATATACGCTTATTGCGTTTTTTTTTTTAACCAAAAATATGTAGAAGAATACATATCGGCCTAAACTGAGAAAAAAATTGCTTTTTTTTTTTTTTTTTTTTTTAAAAAAAGGGGGATATTTATTATAGCAAAAAGTACAAAATATTGTGGTTTTCTTTTTCCAAAATTGTCGCTCTTTTTTTTTTGTTTATAGCGCAAAAAATAAAAACCACAGAGATGTTCAAATACCACCAAAAGAAAGCTCTATTTGTGGGGAAAAAAAAGGACGTCAATTTTGTTTGGGTGCAACGTTGAACGACCGCGCGAATGTCAGTTAAAGCGACGCAGTGCCAAATCGCAAAAAATGGCCCGGTCATTCAGCAGCCAAATCTTCTGGGGCTGAAGTTTAAAATCCTGAGATTCTGTGTATAGAATAAATGTGCATCCCCCCCTTCCCACAATGCATTGTGTGTGCCTTCCCTGGTGGGGTTTGTTCTTAAGTTGTCTGACTGGCAGTGCCAGGACAAGGTTTATTAGCATTCAAAGCACAACCCTCGCCCGCTGGCCCTCCCATTCCCTTATGAGTTACTTCAACAGTGTATATTACAGGTCTTGCACTTTTGCCAAGTGAGCTCAAAGCAGCTGCCTCTTCTACCCCCCGCCATGGTTGGTCCGGTACTCACCTGCTTATGGTAGAAGGAGCTGTATTTAGCCAGGTGCTGTTCCTTGCAGCCTGCCCAGCCGAGAAGAATCACCACTGGCTCCCTCTGGTGGTCCCACCGAGAACCTGCAGAGACACAGGAAGGGGGCTGTAGATAAAAAGAAATGAAAAGCCCCATTTTCTCATTAAAATTTCTGCACTATGGTGGCGCTACAGTGCGGGGACAAGCGGTGCGGTGAGATGCTCTGCTGAAAAATCTCAGCACTGCACCAGCACATCACTGCTGTGTTGTGAACGGGTCACATAGCGGTAATCTGTGTTATGTGTAGAAATACGCCGGTCCCCACATTTAGGGGTCTATTTCACCAGCATCCATTCATACACAAATGTTTCCCGTATTTTCTGTAATGAATTAAAGTGGTTGTTAAGCCACTCTAACCTGTATGCACCGTCAGCACTACTCCCTATTGCAGTGTCCCCCTCTGTGTGATTTATAGAAATAAATGCTGCAAATACCTCATTTCACAGCCGAGATTGTGATCACATGACTGGCCAGCTTTCTCCTTTCCTCCTCTGAGAGATGCGGCGGGAGGGGCTGAGATTCCTCTGCTGATGTCAGTTTGGAGGGGAGGAGGAGAGAGCTGGCTGGTCATGTGATCGCAATCTCAGCTCTTAAATGAGGTATTTACAGCATTTATATTTATAAATCATTCACAGAGGGGGACCCTGCAATGGGAGGCAGTGCTGATGGTGTATACAGGTTAGTGTTATGAGAGCAGCAGGAGGGGGGAGGGGCAGCACTGTCACAAGCAGATAGATAGAGAGGGGAGGGGGGAGGAGAGCTGCAGATGACAGGCACATAAACTGACCACGGTGTCAGGCTCAGCAGCCATAATACACCGTGGTCAGTTTTCAGAGGGGAGGGTAGAAACTGGCAGGATCAGCCAGGTTTTTTAGGTGTTACAGGGGGGCAAATGACACAGGACAAGCACTGTGTCATATAACATGCTTTAAAGAAGCATTTTTTTTTTGGGGGGGGGGGGTTAACACTTTAATTCCTAGGATGAACAGCTCCATCTAGTTTCCAAAATGCAGTATATCTCCTAACCACTAGCTGACCACGCCTTTTCTGGAACTTTTTCATTACTAGTTTAAATTTTTATTTTTTTGCTGAAAAATTACTTAGAACCCCCAAACATGGAGGGACGGGGCGCTTTAAAAACAAAAAAAAAAATCTTATTTATTTTACTTTTTATTTTTACACAGCCCTTTCATTTTTTTTATCACTTTTATTCCTATTACAAGGAATGTAAACATCCCTCGTAATAGAAATAAGAGATGACAGGTCCTCTTTATGGAGAGATCTCATGTAATAGAAATAAGAGATGACAGGTCCTCTTTATGGAGATCTCATGTAATAGAAATAAGAGATGACAGGTCCTCTTTATGGAGAGATCTGGGGTCAAAAAGACCCCAAATCTCTCATTTATCTTTATAAGCAAAAAAAAAAAAAAAGTCTCTTTAAAAGGAGTTGTAAAGTCTCAAGGTTTTTCACCTTAAAGTGTAATCCCCTCGACTTTCTCTCCTCTTCTCCCCCGCTGACAGGACGGGCTACGCGGGTTCTGATTGGTTGGCGCCGTCACCAATTAGAAAGCTCCTAAATGTACCTCCCGACGGGGTACGTTTTGGAGATTAAGCTGCATTAATCCCTCTGCATCCTCCCCAGCTCTCCGTGTCCTCCTCCAATCCCTCTGCATCCTCCTCGGCTCTCAGTGTCCTCCTCCAATCCCTCTGCATCCTCCCCGGCTCTCTGTGTCCTCCTCCGATCCCTCTGCATCCTCCCCGGCTCTCTGTGTCCTCCTCCAATCCCTCTGCATCCTCCCCGGCTCTCCGTGTCCTCCTCCGATCCCTCTGCATCCTCCCCAGCTCTCCGTGTCCTCCTCCAATCCCTCTGCATCCTCCCCGGCTCTCCGTGTCCTCCTCCTCCGGTCCCCCTGCATCCTCCCCGGCTCTCCGTGTCCTCCTCCGATCCCTCTGCATCCTCCCCGACTCTCCGTGTCCTCCTCCGATCCCTCTGCATCCTCCCCAGCTCTCCGTGTCCTCCTCCGATCCCTCTGCATCCTCCCCAGCTCTCCGTGTCCTCCTCCGATCCCTCTGCATCCTCCCCAGTTCTCCGTGTCCTCCTCCGATCCCTCTGCATCCTCCCCGGCTCTCCGTGTCCTCCTCCGATCCCTCTGCATCCTCCCCGGCTCTCCGTGTCCTCCTCCAATCCCTCTGCATCCTCCCCGGCTCTCCGTGTCCTCCTCCTCCGATCCCTCTGCATCCTCCCCGGCTCTCCGTGTCCTCCTCCGATCCCTCTGCATCCTCCCCGGCTCTCCGTGTCCTCCTCCGATCCCTCTGCATCCTCCCCGGCTCTCCGTGTCCTCCTCCGATCCCTCTGCATCCTCCCCGGCTCTCCGTGTCCTCCTCCGATCCCTCTGCATCCTCCCCAGCTCTCCGTGTCCTCCTCCGATCCCTCTGCATCCTCCCCAGCTCTCCGTGTCCTCCTCCGATCCCTCTGCATCCTCCCCAGCTCTCCGTGTCCTCCTCCGATCCCTCTGCATCCTCCCCAGTTCTCCGTGTCCTCCTCCGATCCCTCTGCATCCTCCCCGGCTCTCCGTGTCCTCCTCCGATCCCTCTGCATCCTCCCCGGCTCTCCGTGTCCTCCTCCAATCCCTCTGCATCCTCCCCGGCTCTCCGTGTCCTCCTCCTCCGATCCCTCTGCATCCTCCCCGGCTCTCCGTGTCCTCCTCCGATCCCTCTGCATCCTCCCCAGCTCTCCGTGTCCTCCTCCGATCCCCCTGCATCCTCCCCAGCTCTCCGTGTCCTCCTCCGATCCCTCTGCATCCTCCCCAGTTCTCCGTGTCCTCCTCCGATCCCTCTGCATCCTCCCCGGCTCTCCGTGTCCTCCTCCGATCCCTCTGCATCCTCCCCAGCTCTCCGTGTCCTCCTCCGATCCCTCTGCATCCTCCCAGTTCTCCGTGTCCTCCTCCGATCCCTCTGCATCCTCCCCGGCTCTCCGTGTCCTCCTCCGATCCCTCTGCATCCTCCCCAGCTCTCCGTGTCCTCCTCCGATCCCTCTGCATCCTCCCCGGCTCTCCGTGTCCTCCTCCGGTCCCCCTGCATCCTCCCCTGCTCTCAGTGTCCTCCTCCAATCCCTCTGCATCCTCCCCGGCTCTCCGTGTCCTCCTCCAATCCCTCTGCATCCTTCCCGGCTCTCTGTGTCCTCCTCCGATCCCTCTGCATCCTCCCCAGTTCTCCGTGTCCTCCTCCGATCCCTCTGCATCCTCCCCGGCTCTCCGTGTCCTCCTCCGATCCCTCTGCATCCTCCCCAGCTCTCCGTGTCCTCCTCCGATCCCTCTGCATCCTCCCCAGTTCTCCGTGTCCTCCTCCGATCCCTCTGCATCCTCCCCGGCTCTCCGTGTCCTCCTCCGATCCCTCTGCATCCTCCCCGGCTCTCCGTGTCCTCCTCCGGTCCCCCTGCATCCTCCCCGGCTCTCCGTGTCCTCCTCCAATCCCTCTGCATCCTCCCCGGCTCTCTGTGTCCTCCTCCGATCCCTCTGCATCCTCCCCAGTTCTCCGTGTCCTCCTCCGATCCCTCTGCATCCTCCCCGGCTCTCCGTGTCCTCCTCCGATCCCTCTGCATCCTCCCCGGCTCTCAGTGTCCTCCTCCAATCCCTCTGCATCCTCCCCGGCTCTCTGTGTCCTCCTCCGGTCCCTCTGCATCCTCCCCGGCTCTCCGTGTCCTCCTCCGATCCCTCTGCATCCTCCCCTGCTCTCTGTGTCCTCCTCCGGTCCCTCTGCATCCTCCCTGGCTCTCCGTGTCCTCCTCCAATCCCTCTGCATCCTCCCCGGCTCTCTGTGTCCTCCTCCTCTGGTCCCCCTGCGTCCTCCCCGGCTCTCTGTGTCCTCCTCCATTCCCTCTGCGTCCTCCCCGGCTCTCTGTGTCCTCCTCCATTCCCTCTGCGTCCTCCCCGGCTCTCTGTGTCCTCCTCCATTCCCTCTGCGTCCTCCCCGGCTCTCTGTGTCCTCCTCCGGTCCCTCTGCATCCTCCCCGGCTCTCCGTGTCCTCCTCCGATCCCTCTGCATCCTCCCCGGCTCTCAGTGCCCTCCTCCAGTCCCCCTGCATCCTCCCCGGCTCTCTGTGTCCTCCTCCTCTGGTCCCCCTGCGTCCTCCCCGGTTTCGTCTTTCGGGTCCCCTCTGTGCTCCTCCTCCGGTCCCCCTGCATCCTCCCCGGCTCTCTGTGTCCTCCTCCGGTCCCCCCCCATTTCCCTGATCTTTCAGGATGGAGAGCGGAGGAAGGAGCCGGTAAATCACTGACTGTCCGTTCATAACTGAGCATAGTAAACTGTAAACACACTGACACTGTCCCCAAAAGAAAGGATTGTAAAAAAAAAAAATATATAAAACAATATAAAAGTTGTAAAAAATAATAAAAAATAAATAAATTGTAAAAAATAAAATAAAAATAAAAAAACTACTGACACAGTCCACGCCTCATCAGTGCCACCATCACATGACATTAAAAATATATATATATCGGTAATCGGTATCGGCGAGTACTTGAAAAAAAGTATCGGTACTCGGTCTTGAAAAAGTGGTATCGGTGGCACCCTACATTCTATGCATCAAGGTGAAAAACCTTCTGTGATGCAGCTGCCCCCCTTTTTCTTACCTGAACCCGATCGTTCCAGTGACGGGGACGAGCCCAGCAGCTCCAGCCCCTTTCTCGGGTCCTCATTGGATAGATTGATAGCAGCGGTAGCCATTGGCTGTCAATCACATCAAGTGACACAGGAGTTGGGGGGCGGGGCCGAGTCCTGCTGTCCGTGTGAATGGAGTGCGCCCCCCCCGCAGGTGCCCCCATGGAAAGTGTCTCTCCCCCCCCCCCCTCCCCCAACACTTGCTGAAGAGGAGGAGCCAGGAGCACCACCGGGGCACCCCAGAAAAGGAGGATCGGGGGCCGCTCTGTGGAAAACTCTTTTACAGAGGAGGGAAGTCAGACATCTTTGTTATTTAAGAAAACAAAACAAAAAACTTTACAATCGCTTTAAGCCCGAGAACCGGAAGTGATGTCAGAGGTTGCTCGGGTCCTCCAAGAGCATAGAGCAGACTGGAGGCCATCTTGCCCTCACTCGACTTCCTGTCCAGACATTGGATTGGTTCCGGGTTTGCCGACGGCTCCGGGAAGCGGCGGGGGGAGGGGGGGACGACGTCTCCCGCCACTCGATTCCGGGACAAATCCGCCGCTGAGATCACTTTTATTGGATTGCCGGCCGCCTAAGGGGAAAACGATCTCGGGGTTTGGCGTCTCGCTGCAGCCGTCACCCCAGAATTTAATGTCACCATCATGACAGACATTCCCAGTTAGGCGATCGGTCCGGCAAGTGGCTAATTGGGGGAGTTCAGAAAACAATAACCCCATTGTGGCCACTAGATGGAGCTGACGATCCCAGGAATGAAATGATAGAGAACACGGGGGGAACATTCGCACCCCCTCTATGACATTCGTCCAACGAACGTTTTCTAAACAGACCTCATCGTGTAAATGGGTCCTGAAGGACCCAAACCAGAGCTCCACCCCCCTCCCCTCCCCCCTCTCATAATACAGACATGACCATAAAACACGGACCGTACAGCAAATCAAATCCATAAGACACCCCAGAAGGAGGAACTACAGGTACCAGCCAGCCAATGGTGGACACTCTGGCAGCACAACAAGGCGGGACGGAGCGTTTCCATAGCAACCCACAACCCACGCCGCCAAAAGTGACTTCATCACAGAGAGGGACCCCTGTTCAGGTCTTTGTGTGCCCCCTGTGTGCAGTGTTTTGGTGGGGGGGGGGGATATTTATTTTGCGGTCTGTAACCCCCGATATTTGTCTCGGTGTCACTGAGACAGAAAGTGATGGAAATCCAAACGGTTAGAGTTGTCACCGGAACAAAGGAAGTGAGGGGAATTCTTCCCATGGGGACACCTGTTCTGGTGACTTCCTGTGGAGGGATCAACTTTGACTTCCTGTTGTGTCACCAAGATGGGAAGTGAGGGGAATTCTTCTGTTCTGGTGACTTCCCCGTCACTCTAGATCTCCTCTGACTTCCTGTTGTGTCTCTTGGACAGGAAGTGAGGTGAATTCCCCCCACAGGCACTCCCTGAACTGCTGATAGGGATTCCTCTGACTTCCTGTTGTGTCTCCCGGACAGGAAGTGATCAGTGACCCTCCTATGGGGGCACCAGTTCCAGGGACTTCTCACTATGAAGGGATCAACTCTGACTTCCTGTTGTGTCACCAAGACAGGAAGTGAGGGGAATTCTTCTGTTCTGGTGACTTCCCCGTCACTATAGATCTCTTCTAACTTCCTGTTGTGTCTCTCGGACAGGAAGTGAGGTGAATTCCTCCCACAGGGACTCCCTGAACTGCTGATAGGGATTCCTCTGACTTCCTGTTGTGTCTCTTGGACAGGAAGTGAGCAGTGACCCTCCTATGGGGACACCAGTTCCAGGGACTTCTCCTCACTATGGAGGGATCGCCTCTGACTTCCTGGTATGTCTCCTGGACAGGAAGTGAGGTGATATCTCCCCCCGGGGACACTCTCAGTGTACTCAGCTCTGCACAGTCCTTGTAATCTGATCTCCCCCACTGACGGTGTACCGGGGAGGAGTGACGTCACACACGCACACCGGGGAGGGTCTCACCTTCCAGGCCGGGCTCCGGGAAGAGGATACTGTATTCCAGGTCGGTGTCCCCCATGGCACCCTCGACTCTGACCCGGGACCGACCGCCGACTTCCCCTCCGCCTCTCCGCCAATCAGCGGCCCGGGATCGGATCACCTGATCCGCACAGCCCTCTGAGTCCCTGGATACCGTCTCCTAGCAACGTGACCGTCGCTTCACCCGCAGAAGCACCATGTCCCGCCCCCAATGGCGCGCCTCATTGGATGGATGTTTTTAAATCGGGGATCTCATTGGCTGGCGGCCTCCAGCCCGGAGCTCTCATTGGCTGACCGTGTTTATCGGTATCTGAAGGTGTCCCGGGGTGCGGGTGAGTGATTTGGGGTGATGGGGGGGGGGGAGTGTGAGAGACATGCTGAGACCTGTGGTGCCATATCAGTCCCTTCTGGGGTTAGGCGGAGCGGACCCGTCTGAAAGCATGGAATCAAGGAGCAACTTCAGGTGACCTCTGACCTCTCCGATTCTGGATGACCTCTGACCCCCAAGTTATAGGTGACATCTGATCCCCCAGATTCCAGGTGACCTCTGACCCCCCAGATTCCAGGTGATCTCTGACCCCCCAGATTCCAGGTGATCTCTGACCCCCCAGATTCCAGGTGATCTCTGACCCCCCAGATTCCAGGTGATCTCTGACCCCCCAGATTCCAGGTGACCTCTGACCCCCCAGATTCCAGGTGATCTCTGACCCCCCAGATTCCAGGTGATCTCTGACCCCCCAGATTCCAGATGACTTCCCAGATTCCGGATAACCTCTGACCTCCAGATTCCAGGTGAACTCTCACAATCCAGGTGACCTCTCAGATTCTGGATGACCTCTGACCTCATATTCCAGATGACCTCTGACCCCCAGATTCCAGATTACCTCTGACCTTTCCGATTCCAGGTGATCTCTGACCTCAGATTCCAAGTGACCTCTGACCCCCCAGATTCCAGATGATCTCTGAGCCCCAGATTCTAGGTGACCTCTGACCTCTCTGATTCCAGGTGACCTCTCACATTCCAGGCAACCTTTTAGATTCTGGATGACCTCTGACCTCATATTCCAGATGACCTCTGACCCCCAGATTCCAGATGACCTCCGATCCCCCAGATTCCAGGTGATTTCTGACCTCTCAGATTCCAGGTGACCTCTGACCTCTCAGATTCCAGGTGACCTCTGACCTCTCAGATTCCAGGTGACCTCTGATCCCCAAATTCCAGATGATCTCTGACCCCCCAGATTCTAGATGACCTCAGACCTCTCAAATTCCAGATGACCTCTCAGATTCAAGTTGACCTCTGACCTCTCCGATTCCAAGTGACCTCTAATCCCCAGATTCCAGATGATCTCTGAGCCCCAGATTCTAGGTGACCTCTGACCTCTCAGATTCCAGGTGACCTCTCAGATTCCAGGTGATATCTGACCTCAGATTCCAGGTGACCTCTGATCCCCAGATTATCTCTGACCCCCAGATTCCAGGTGACCTCTGACCTCTCAGATTCCAGGTAACCTCAGATTCCAGATGACCTCTCAGATTCTGGATAACCTCTGACCTCCAGATTCCAGGTAAACTTTCACATTCCAGGTGACCTCTCAGATTCCTGATGACCTCTGACCCCCAGATTATCTCTGACCCCCAGATTCTAGGTGACCTCTGACCTTTTAGACTCCAGGTGACCTCTGACCTCCAGATTCCCGGTGACCTCTCAGATTCCGGGTAATCTCTCAGATTCTGGATGACCTCTGACCCCCATATTCCAGGCGACCTCTCAGATTCCGCGTGACCTCTCACCCCTAGATTCCAGGTGACCTTTTGATTTCCAGATGACCTCTGACCCCCAGGATCCAGGTGACCTCTCAGATACCAGGTGACCGCTCAGAATAAAGATGACCTCTGACCTCCAGATTCCAGGTGACCTCTCAGATTCCCAATGACCTCTCAGATTCTGGATGACCTCTGACCCCCATATTCCAGGTGACCTCTCGGATTCGGGGTGACCTCTGACCCCCATATTTCAGGTGACCTTTTGAATTCCAGATGACCTCTGACTCACAGATTCCAGGTGACCTCTCAGATTCCCAATGACCTCTGACCCCCAGATTCCAGATGACCTCTCCGATTCCAGGTGACCTCTCCGATTCCAGGTGACCTCTGATCCCCAGATTCCAGATAATCTCTGAGCCCCAGATTCTAGGTGACCTCTGACCTCTAAGATTCCAGGTGACCTCTCAGACTCCAGGTGATATCTGACCTCAGATTCCAGGTGACCTCTGATCCCCAGATTATCTCTGACCCCCAGATTCCAGGTGACCTCTGACCTCTCAGATTCCAGGTAACCTCAGATTCCAGATGACCTCTCAGATTCTGGATAACCTCTGACCTCCAGATTCCAGGTGAACTTTCACATTCCAGGTGACCTCTCAGATTCCTGATGACCTCTGACCCCCAGATTCCATGTGACCTCTCGGATTCTGGATGACCTCTAACCCCTAGATTCCAGATGACCTCTGATCTCCAGATTATCTCTGACCCCCAGATTCTAGGTGACCTCTGACCTCCAGATTCCCAGTGACCTCTCAGATTCCGGGTGATCTCTCAGATTCTGGATGACCTCTAACCCCCATATTCCAGGTGACCTCTCAGATTCCGCGTGACCTCTGACCCCCAGATTCCAGGTGACCTTTTGATTTCCAGATGACCTCTGACCCCCAGGATCCAGGTGACCTCTCAGATACCAGGTGACCGCTCAGAATAAAGATGACCTCTGACCTCCAGATTCCAGGTGACCTCTCAGATTCTGGATGATCTCTGACCCCCATATTCCAGGTGACCTCTCGGATTCAGGGTGACCTCTGACCCCCATATTTCAGGTGACCTTTTAAATTCCAGATGACCTCTGACCCCCAGGATCCAGGTGACCTCTCAGATACCAGGTGACCGCTCAGAATAAAGATGACCTCTGACCCACAGATTCCAGGTTACCTCTCAGATTCCCAATGACCTCTGACCCCCAGATTTCAGGTGACCTCTTGGATTCCGGATGGCATTTGACCTCCAGATTCCAAGTAACCACAAAGACAGGGAACCAACCTATCGCATTACCTTTGTGATAGCTTAATTAGTGTCAAAATAACAGATGTATACTGGCAAACAACATTATGGCACATCAAAATCCACAATGTACTTCAAATGGCCTCGTCATCAAGACAAGTCCCAAGCCCGAGAAGACCTTCCAAAATACTGACGCGTTTCGAGAGGAGATCCCCCTCTTCCTCAGAGCCAAGTCTGGATGATGCATAACTGGCCTCTATATAGTAACTGGGTCAGGTCACATGACGCCCTAAATGGGCTCCTCCCATCCATGGGTGGATATAAAAACATGGATCTGACCTCAGAGTTATCCACTAAATAATATTCTTATTGCAGGTATATATCATATATCATTCAACAAGATCCAAAAACAATTAGCACCTTGATAGCGTCAGATGTCATTGAATATGATAAAAATGATCATCTAAAAATATATATAAAAAAAATGGGCATCCCATTACAGATCTGGTGTAAAGGGGCACCCCAAACCAGGACTGTCCCCCACACATCTGTAGGGAGCAGAAGTGATGGTTGCAGTGCCAGTGGCCGCAATTCCTGCCCATGAAGGGCGTCACTGTGGAACGCACGCCAGCCGAAAACCGGAATTTTTTTTTTGGTATGCACATTTTTTATATATATTTTTAGATGATCATTTTTATCATATTCAATGACATCTGACGCTATCAAGGTGGTAATTGTTTTTGGATCTTGTTGAATGATATATGATATATACCTGCAATAAGAATATTATTTAGAGGTAAGATCCATGTTTTTATATCCACCCATGGATGGGAGGAGCCCGTTCGGGACATCATGTGACCTGATCCAGTTACTATATAGAGACCAGTTATGCATCATCCAGAATTGGCTCTGAGGAAGAGGGGGATCTCCCCTCGAAACGCGTCAGCCTTTTGGAAGGTCACCTCGCGCTTGGGACTTGTCTCGATGATCAGGCCGTTTCAAGTACATTGTGGACTTTGATTGCTGATGTTGTTTGTCAGTATACTTCTGTTCTTTTGATACTGAATAAAGCTACTACAAAGGTAATGCACTAGGTTGGTGCCCCCCCCCCCCCCCCCCCCGTTGCAGCATTTCTTCTGGGTTTCCCTGGCCTGTAGGGGGCAGCAAAGCCAGTGCAAATATTGGATTAGCCAAAGATGTCTGATTTTTGCCAGTGCACTTCTCTCCAGTGCAGGAGATTGGTCTTCTTTGTCCAGATTCCAGGCAGCGTTCATTTTGGCAGCAAATTTCAATTTAGTTTTAGTCTTAGTCTTTTGACTAAAAATGGCATTTTAATTTTAGTCCCATTTTAGTCTTCTGCAATTGTTTTAGTTTTAGTCGTATTAAGTTGACTAAATCTCCTATATATTTTAGTCGACTAAAATGTCCTGCATTTTAGTCAACTAAAATCTCCAGTACATTTTAGTCGACTAAAATCATTTTAGTCGACTAAAACTCATTTTAGTCTTTTAAAATCTAATGGGTGTAGTTAAATTGTAATGCAATATTTAAGCGTTTTTCTACAATTTACAAACTTATTACATACTACTGGAGTGAAAAATCTAATATGTTATTATTTATGGTATTTAGGTTTGAACATGCACTACAGACCAGTGTTAATTTTGACATCAAATTTCAATTTCGTTTTAGTCATAGTCTTTTGACTAAAATGCCATTTTAGTTTTAGTCATATTTTAGTCATCTCAATTGTTTTAGTCGTATTTCAGTCTACGAAAATAATATTAATTTAGTTGATGAAAATGTTTTAGTCGATGAAATTGACACTAATTCCAGGTGACCTCTGACCTCCTAGAAGACAGACTGCTGACACCCCCCCCCCCCTTGTACATGCACACACAAGTTCCAGGTGACCCCTGATCTCCCATATTATTATTGTAAATATTATTGAGCTCATCATAGATGTGCGAAGCCTATTGCATTAGGGTGTGCACCCCAAAACTAAAACACACATGCCTTTCTCTGCAGCCTCAGCTGCATGGGTCAGCAAATGAATGGGAATTGCTCTTTGCCGAGCGGCTTCCTGTTCATTCACAAATGGAAGCCTAGTAAACATATTTATTAGCCCCTTTCCCCGCTCTCCACCCTGAAACATCCCCGCAACAGCCAGGGGGAGGGAAGCCAGCAGCACTGCAGTAGGGGGAGGGCCCAACACTTGAGGATGTCCAGGCAGTAGGGGGAATCGGCAATGGACATAGTGATTAGGGTGTGCCCAGGCACACCTGGCACACCCCCTATGCATGCCTATGAAGCTCATGTAATCTCCACCATTACTGGACCCTCCCCTCCCAGGATCCAGTAATGGCGGAGTGGACAGATCCCTGTTATTGATGTCTGGCTCCTTGGGTCTGTCCCGGCCTCCACCAGTCATGGCCGGTGCTGTACACACAATGAGGAAAAAGATCTTTATCGATGAACCTGCACTTCACAGATCTGATCTGTCCCATAGTGTATGTGGGAATTGAAGGGTTTAGTTCGTGTGTGTTATGTGATGATGTCATCAGTTTGTGTGTGTCATGTGATGATGTCATCAGTTTGTGTGTGTCATGTAATGATGTCATCAGTTCGTGTGTGTCATGTGATGATGTCATCAGTTTGTGTGTGTCATGTGATGATGTCATCAGTTCGTGTGTGTGTCTCCTCCAGATCACTCTGAGCTGCCATCATGATCTCTGTGAAGGAGCAGGAGGCCATCAGCCAGCTCATGGAGTTCTTCAAGGATTGGGACAACAGTGGCAAGGTCACCCGCTGCCGAATTCTCAACAACTTCATCACCTCCAATCAGGGGAGGACCGCACTGGAACTGGAGGAGGAGTTCTCCCAGGGGGGCAGCCTGTTCCTGGCCCGGATCACCACATGGCTGAGACTCTCGTATCCTGACATTCCCAGACTCTGCACAGTACTACTTCTCTTGTCCTGTATGTCGGGTGTAATTCTCAGTATCTGTTCTTATTCTGTATGTATGGACTCTGCACAGTACCACTTCTCTTGTCCTGTATGTCGGGTGTAATTCTCGTATCTGCTCTTATTCTGTATGTATGGACTCTGCACAGTACTACTTCTCCTGTCCTGTATGTCGGGTGTAATTCTCAGTATCTGTTCTTATTCTGTATGTATGGACTCTGCACAGTACTACTTCTCTTGTCCTGTATGTCGGGTGTAATTCTCGGTATCTGTTCTTATTCTGTATGTATGAACTCTGCACAGTACTACTTCTCTTGTCCTGTATGTCAGGTGTAATTCTCGGTATCTGTTCTTATTCTGTATGTATGGACTCTGCACAGTACCACTTCTCTTGTCCTGTATGTCAGGTGTAATTCTCAATATCTGTTATTGGTATCTTGTGATTCTCCTCAGCCTATACTCAGATATATGTTCGGGACGTGTCTTAAGGAAATTTTGCAGTCTATTTCCATTTTCCTCTCATCCACCGGCAGGTAAGTGTTCCTGTGCTGTGTATGTTATATTGTATCCAATGTGCTGAATTTGGTAATTGTATCACATATACCTGGAGTGTCACAATGTAGCGCAGAGGGCGGAGCGTCACTCACGTCTCTCGTATTTTGGATACAGTCTAAAGCATGACATTTCAGGGCCATTAAGGACCCCTTCATCATTCAGTTGGGACAGT
Source organism: Aquarana catesbeiana (assembly GCA_037953035.1). Taxonomy (NCBI): domain Eukaryota; kingdom Metazoa; phylum Chordata; class Amphibia; order Anura; family Ranidae; genus Aquarana; species Aquarana catesbeiana. The sequence continues at coordinate 224,232 of JBBHAA010002738.1, forward strand.
TAAGTGAAACCAACACAAAGTATAAATTGTCATTGTGTCTGCTTCACACAATTGTCCTGGAATCCCAGGTTCTTACCACTAGGCCACTTCAAGCTTTATCTTTGCTATCCTGCCTGGTCCTCATTTACTATGAGGGACATATCTTGGCTGCCCTGCTTATATCTTCCTTTCTGCTAGGGCTGTATCTTGGCCATCCTGCCTGTAACTCATTTAATATGAGGTCCATTTATTGGCCGTCCTGCCTGGTAGTTCATTTTCTCTGAGGGACGTATCTTGGCCACCCTACTTATATATCGTATTTCCATTTATTGACCATCCTGCCCGGTTTTCATTTTCTCTGAGGGACATATCTTGGCCTTCCTGCCTGTATCTTGTTTCCTTTGAGGACCATACTGTATATTGGCCATCCTGCCTTATCTCATTTCCTCTGAGGGACATATCTTGGCTTCCTTACCTATATCTTATATTTTATTTCCTCACAGGACTTTATCTTGGCCATTCTGTTTAGTCTTCATTTCCTCTGGGGTCCTCTCCTCTACCTTTCTCTGTCCAGGGTCCCCCAAGGTTCTGTTCTTGGACATCTCCTAATCTCCATCTACGCCTCCTCCATGGGTCAGCTGATAGCCTTCTATGGCTTCCAAAACCATCTCTACACTGACGACACCCAAATCTTTCTCTCTACTCCTTAGCTCACTCCTTCAGTTTCCTCACGCATCACTAATTTACTAATAGACATATCAGCCTGGATGTCAGACCACTTCCTCAAACTCAATCTATCCAAAACCAAGCTCATAATATTTCCTCATCCATGTGCCTCTTCCCCTAAGTTCTCTGTCAAGATTGATAGCACTACTTTTAGCCTGTCCTCACATTCCAAGGTGCTAGGTGTAATCCTGGACTCTGAACTCTTCTTTCGGCCCAACATCCAATCACTGTCCAAAGCTTACCGCCTCAACCTCTACAACATCTACAGAATACGCCCCTTCCTAACCAATGACACCACAAAGGTCCTAATTCACTCCACGGTTATCTCTCGCCTCAACTACTGCAACTTCCTCCTCATTGACTTACCTTTACATAGGCTATCCCCCCTTCAGTCCATCATTAATGCTGCTGCCAGGGTCATCCATCTTACCAACCGCTCAGTGTCTGCTACCCCTCTCTGCCAATTTCTCCACTGGTCTCCATTCAGTTTCCTCTACCCCTTTCTGCCAATCCCTCCACTGGCCTCCATTCTGTGTCCTCCACCCCTCTCTGCAAATCCCTCCACTGGTCTCCATTCAGTGTCCTCCATCCCGCTCTGCCAATCCTTCCACTGGCTTCCATTCAGTGTCCTCCACCCCTCTTCCAATCCCTCCACTGGTCTCCCTTCCTCTCTGCCAATTCCTCCACTGGCTTCCATTTAGTGTCCTCCACCCCTCCCTGCCAATCCCTCCACTGGCCTCCATTCAATGTCCTCCACCCCTCTGCCACTCCCTCCACTAACCTCCATTCGGTGTCCTCCACTCCTCTCTGCCAATCCCTCCACTGGCCTCCATTCAGTGTCCTCCCCCCCTCTTTACCAATCCCTCCACTGGCCTCCATTCATTTCCTCTGAGGAACGTATCTTGGCCATCCTGCTTGTACCTCATTTCCTCTGAGGGACGTATCCTGGCCGTCCTGCTTGTATCTCATTTCCTCTGAGGAACATATCCTGGCCATCCTGCTTGTATCTCATTTCCTCTGAGGAACGTATCCTGGCCGTCCTGCTTATATCTCATTTCCTCTGAGGAACGTATCCTGGCCGTCCTGCTTGTATCTCATTTCCTCTGAGGAACGTATCCTGGCCGTCCTGCTTGTATCTCATTTCCTCTGAGGAACGTATCCTGGCCATCCTGCTTGTATCTCATTAACTCTGAGGAACGTATCCTGGCCGTCCTGCTTGTATCTCATTAACTCTGAGGAACGTATCCTGGCCATCCTGCTTGTATCTCATTTCCTCTGAGGAACGTATCCTGGCCGTCCTGCTTGCATCTCATTTCCTCTGAGGAACGTATCCTGGCCGTCCTGCTTGCATCTCATTTCCTCTGAGGAACGTATCCTGGCCATCCTGCTTGTATCTCATTTCTTCTGAGGAACGTATCCTGGCCGTCCTGCTTGTATCTCATTTCCCCTGAGGGACAACTTACCTGTATCTCATTTGTCTCTTATTTTCTGTGCTGAGCAGCAGTCGTTATAAGGTGGAGTTCGTGGAGGTTGGAGGCATCCTGACATTGCTGGAGATTTTGGGATTAAATCAGATATCTGATCAAAACAAGACGGAGGCTATAAAAATTCTGCAGATCCTGGGCCGATCCGGACGGACATATAAAGAGCTGATCTGTGAGAGCTACGGTGAGTACCAGGGAGCGTCACTGTGTATATGAAGATCTGAGACCATGTGCATAATGCTGGCCACACACATTACATCCTGATTGTACAATCTCCTTCAGATTTACCTTTTATGCAACATCTGCCGATAGCGGGGTACAGGCAGTTCTCCTCTACCAGAGCCTCACGAGGCTACAAGGTGGGGGCTGAGCTCAGAGTATTCTTCTGCTTCCTCCTCCATCCCTTGATGGAGGAGAGGGAGGAATGTGCTGTGAAGGTAGGTAGGTAGGTTGTACCGGACCCCATGATTTCTGATAGTGGCTCTTTATGAATGGGATGGACCAAAGGCAGGACCTCGAGGTACTTCGTTTTGGTAAATGTAAAAGAGATTTTCTACAGGCATCACAAATACAAGAGTAGCACAAATCACCAATACATGGCAGAACCACCAAAATGAGAAATTGTTTTGTTCAAATTGGACGATGAAAATCCAGCCAATTGAGAGCGGAGGTCATTGAGCTCTGTGTAATGTTTGCACTCACAGCTTGCCTCCCCATACAGGAGTACGTTCGGTCGCTGAATGTCTGGCCAAGTCTAAGTTAGAAGACACTCAGGAACAGGCCCGGGTGCTGCTGGAGCTCTTGGCTCACGGGAACCCCAAATACCAAACACAAGTGTATAAGGGGCTGATCGCCCTCCTGGCCTGCGACTCCCCCAAAGCCCAACACCTGACCCTGCAAACACTGCGCACTGTGCAGGTAAGTGACATCACACAGGGCTTCCGTCATCTCTCTGAAAAAGCAAAATGCTGTCTGTGTTGTTGAGATTTCATGCAGTAGTTTGTGTTTCTGCCCCTCCCACATTGGTGGGATTTCCCCCAGTAGTTTGTGTCTCTGCCCCTCCCATAATGGGGAAATTTCCTCCAGTAGTTTGTGTCTCTGGCCCTCCCACAAAGATGAGATTAGCTGCAGTAGTTTGTGTCTCTGCCCCTCCCACAAAGATGAGATTAGCCGCAGTAGTTTGTGTCTCTGCCCCTCCCACAATGGGGGAATTTCCTCCAGTAGTTTGTGTTTCTGCCCCTCCCACAAAGATGAGATTAGCCACAGTAGTTTGTGTCTCTGCCCCTCCCACAAAGATGAGATTAGCCGCAGTAGTTTGTGTCTCTGCCCCTCCCACAAAGATGAGATTAGCCACAGTAGTTTGTGTCTATGCCCCTCCCACATTGGTGAGATTTCCCCCAGTAGTTTGTGTCTCCGCCCCTCCCACAATGAGGGAATTTCCCCCAGTAGTTTGTGTCTCTGCCCCTCCCACAAAGATGAGATTAGCCGCAGTAGTTTGTGTCTCTGCCCCTCCCACATTGGTGAGATTTCCCCCAGTAGTTTGTGTCTCTGCCCCTTCCACAATGAGGGAATTTCCTCCAGTAGTTTGTGTCTCTGCCCCTCCCACAAAGATGAGATTAGCCGCAGCAGTTTGTGCCTCTGCCCCTCCCACAATGCTGAGAATTCCCCCAGTAGTTTGTGTCTCTGCCCCTCCCACAACGGGAAGATTTCCCCCAGTAGTTTGTGTCTCTGCCCCTCCCACAACGGGAAGATTCCCTGCAGTAGTTTGTGTCTCTGTCCCTCCCACAATGGGGAGATTTCCTGCAGTAGTTTGTGTCTTTGCCCCTCCCACAATGGGGAGATTTCCCGCAGTAGTTTGTGTTTCTGCCCCTCCCACAAAGATGAGATTAGCCGCAGTAGTTTGTGTCTCTGCCCCTCCCACAAAGATGAGATTAGCCACAGTAGTTTGTGTTTATGCCCCTCCCACATTGGTGAGATTTCCCCTAGTAGTTTGTGTCTCTGCCCCTCCCACAATGAGGGAATTTCCCCCAGTAGTTTGTGTCTCTGCCCCTCCCACAAAGATGAGATTAGCCGCAGTAGTTTGTGTCTCTGCCCCTTCCACAATGATGAAATTTCCCCCAGTAGTTTGTGTCTCTGCCCCTCCCACAAAGATGAGATTAGCCGCAGTGGTTTGTGTCTCTGCCCCTCCCACATTGGTGAGATTTCCCTCAGTAGTTTGTGTCTCTGCCCCTCCCACAATGGGGGAATTTCCTCCAGTAGTTTGTGTTTCTGCCCCTCCCACAAAGATGAGATTAGCTGTAGCAGTTTGTGCCTCTGCCCCTCCCACAATGCTGAGAATTCCCCCAGTAGTTTGTGTCTCTGCCCCTCCCACAATGGGAAGATTTCCCCCAGTAGTTTGTGTCTCTGCCCCTCCCACAATGGGGAGATTCCCTGCAGTAGTTTGTGTCTCTGCCCCTCCCACAATGGGGAGATTTACCTGCAGTAGTTTGTGTCTCTGCCCCTCCCACAATGGGGAGATTTCCCGCAGTAGTTTGTGTCTCTGCCCCTCCCACAATGGGGAGATTTCCCGCAGTAGTTTGTGTCTTTGCCCCTCCCACAATCACTGACCCCCACAATCACTGATATAAATGTCCCCTCCCCCCTTCTAAAAGCCACTCCCACCAATCTAATCTCCATGCTGTCTCTGCAGATGATCAATGATGTACAAACAATATAAGGGAGAAATATTCAGTATATATACATACAGAGTTTCTGATGAACACTGTGATAAACTGAGGATGTATTTTTAATTACTGTCTGTTTAAAGTGAAGCAGGTAAGTGACTGTGTGCACAGGCAGTGAAATCCAGATCTTCTGTCCTGCTGAAGGGAGGAATAGATGTGATTGGGATGTCTGTGTTCTCCTGCAGGGAATTGTGCAGATAGCTCACCCGTCTATAACAGAGACGCTGCTGGCAGTGCTGCAGTCCATGCACCTGGAGGTGCAGAATGAAGGTAGGTGCAGTATGGAGGGAGGTGCAGAATAAAGGTAGGTGCAGTATGAAGGTAGGTGCAGAATGAAGGTAGGTGCAGTATGAAGGTAGGTGCAGTATGGAGGGAGGTGCAGAATGAAGGTAGGTGCAGTATAGAGGGAGGTGCAGTATAGAGGGAGGTGCAGTATGAAGGTAGGTGCAGTATGGAGGGAGGTGCAGTATGGAGGGAGGTGCAGTATGTAGGTAGGTGCAGAATGAAGGTAGGTGCAGTATTGAGGGAGGTGCAGTATGTAGGTAGGTGCAGTATGGAGGGAGGTGCAGAATGAAGGTAGGTGCATTATGGAGGGAGGTGCAGAATAAAGGTAGGTGCAGAATGAAGGTAGGTGCAGTATGGAGGGAGGTGCAGAATGAAGGTAGGTGCAGTATGAAGGTAGATGCAGTATGGAGTTAGGTGCAGAATGAAGGTAGGTGCAGAATGAAGGTAGGTGCAGTATGAAGGTAGGTGCAGTATGAAGGTAGATGCAGTATGGAGTTAGGTGCAGAATGAAGGTAGGTGCAGTATGGAGGGAGGTGCAGAATAAAGGTAGGTGCAGTATGAAGGTAGGTGCAGTATGGAGGGAGGTGCAGAATGAAGGTAGGTGCAGTATAGAGGGAGGTGCAGTATAGAGGGAGGTGCAGTATGAAGGTAGGTGCAGTATGGAGGGAGGTGCAGTATGGAGGGAGGTGCAGTATGTAGGTAGGTGCAGAATGAAGGTAGGTGCAGTATTGAGGGAGGTGCAGTATGTAGGTAGGTGCAGTATGGAGGGAGGTGCAGAATGAAGGTAGGTGCATTATGGAGGGAGGTGCAGAATAAAGGTAGGTGCAGAATGAAGGTAGGTGCAGTATGGAGGGAGGTGCAGAATGAAGGTAGGTGCAGTATGAAGGTAGATGCAGTATGGAGTTAGGTGCAGAATGAAGGTAGGTGCAGAATGAAGGTAGGTGCAGTATGAAGGTAGGTGCAGTATGAAGGTAGATGCAGTATGGAGTTAGGTGCAGAATGAAGGTAGGTGCAGTATGGAGGGAGGTGCAGTATGAAGGTAGGTGCAGAATGAAGGTAGGTGCAGTATGGAGGGAGGTGCAGTATGAAGGTAGGTGCAGAATGAAGGTAGGTGCAGTATGAAGGGAGGTGCAGTATGAAGGTAGGTGCAGTATGAAGGTAGATGCAGTATGGAGTTAGGTGCAGAATGAAGGTAGGTGCAGTATGGAGGGAGGTGCAGTATGAAGGTAGGTGCAGAATGAAGGTAGGTGCAGTATGGAGGGAGGTGCAGTATGAAGGTAGGTGCAGAATGAAGGTAGGTGCAGTATGAAGGGAGGTGCAGTATGAAGGTAGGTGCAGTATGGAGGGAGGTGCAGTATGAAGGGAGGTGCAGTATGGAGGGAGGTGCAGTATGAAGGTAGGTGCAGAATGAAGGTAGGTGCAGTATGGAGGGAGGTGCAGTATGAAGGGAGGTGCAGTATGGAGGGAGGTGCAGTATGAAGGGAGGTGCAGAATGAAGGTAGGTGCAGTATGGAGGGAGGTGCAGAATGGAGGGGTGCGGTATAGAGTTAGGTGTGGTATAGAGGGAGGTGCAGTATGGAAGAGGGGGGCTTAATTATGGAGGGGGTGCGGTTTAGAAGGGGGTGCGGTATGGATGTGGGTGTAGTATGGAGGGGGATGGTAAAGAAGGGGGGTGTAGTATGGAGGGGGGTGTAGTATGGAGGGGGATGGTATAGAAGGGGGTGTAGTATGGAGGTAGGTGTGGTATGGAGGTAGGTGCGGTATGGAGGTAGGTGCGGTACAGAGGTAAGTATTTTCTGTATTATACAATGTTGCTGAGTATTCTGTGGATTGAAGTGAGATGTTGAGTTCTGCTCTGGGAATGCTGACACTTCTAGTTCCACATCCTGTAGTCTGCTGGGATCTCAGGATCTGATTGGTCTGTGTAGTACATGGTGTGTGCGCAACTTTATATGAATTGAACTCCCCCATCCCCCATAGATGTTTCTCCTCCTCCACTCACCTTTATGTACAGCATAGTAGAAGGGGCGGAGCGCTGGTTGTTTGATTTGCATACCCATGATGCACTGCAGCTTATCCCGTGTATTGTGTTCTCTTATTATAATAATGTTGTATATTATATATAGATAAAGGTATTAGGAGGAGAGGGATGGATAGAGCGCCGCTCAGAGGACACAGGCTGCAGTGAGATTTGATGGAGGAAGGAGCTCGCCATGAGATGAGTAGGGATCGGGCAGAGGCGGGGAGGAGCCGGTGGCGGTGATCGGTATACTCTGGTTTCTCTTCAGATCGAATAAATCTTTCGCCTTTTACTAAAGATTTCCGTGGAGAGGAACAATTATGAGTTTTCAACAATTTTTTGAGGCCTGGTCTCTGACCCGGCTAATTATACTGGTTAAGAACAGATAAAGAATGAACAATAAGGATCCACAATTATGTGGAGAAAGAAACTTTTTTTGTTAATAATAATAAGAATAATAATACAGCAGAGATCAATCAATGTATGTGGATGATGGAAGTGTCTGATATCTATAGATGAGAACATATTATAGAAGGAAGAGATACAATGTAACAGATCTGTATGTGATCTAGAAGATAAGGAATGAGATGATGTATTCTGTGTGTGGTGGAGGGGCTGGAAGAATACATTCCTGAGAGTTCCCCTGATCTGGGGGGGGTGGGTGAACTCTGGTGTAAAATGCTGGAAACAGTGACAGCCAGGCAACCAGCATTTCCAGAAGGAAGTCAGCAATGAAAGCCTATGGCTCCATTCACACCTGGGCATTCCAGAATCACGAGCTGAATCAGGCGATTCTACCCGCTTTTCCAGAATCACGGGACACGTTTGCAATGCAATTACTTCTTACCGGCACCCCAAACTGTGGTTCATTTTGGCGCAATTGTAGAGCAATAAATCGCAACATGCGAAGCTTGTCGCTCAAAAAAGGAGCAGAAGCTTCTTTTGGGCGACAGCATCACACATTGGGATTTGCCGCGATTGCAGCGTGATTTATCGCTTTACAACTGCAGCATGATTGAAGCGCGATTGGGGTGCTAGTAAGACCCCCTTTCACACTGAGGCATTTTTCAGGCGTTTTAGTGCTAGAAATAGCGCCTGAAAACTGCCCACCATTCATTTGCAGTGAGTTGCTTTCACACTGGGGAACGTTAGAAAAATTCCTGCAAGCAGCATCTTTGGGGCATCGCTCCCAAAACACGCTACCCATTGAAATGAATGGGCAGCGCTTCTGAAGTGCCTTCAAATCGTTTGCAATTTTTCTCACATCATATTTGTGCCGATATTTACCAAACGCATAGAGTATTTTTAGGGAAAAGTAACACTAAAGTGCACACAAGCAAAATATTCTACCCAATGTTTTGGTGAATTTCAAAAGATGGGTTTGTGTTGAGTAAATAGATACCAAACATGTCAAGGCTTAAAATTGCGTGCCCCCGAGAAATGGCGAAAAATGATAATACCTAAAATTTTTCGTTGCTGATACTTTAAAAGCCTTTAGTTTAGGTTCACATCTATGCGGCTGATGCATTTTTCAGGCACATTTTGCGTTTTTATACCCGTGTTTTTAATGCGTTTTTGTATGCAGTTTTTATGCATTTTGCGCTTTGCATTTCTTTTTCCCTTTAAAAACACTTTATTTAGCTGGTTGCTAAGGAGTGGGTGGGAAGCCGGCCGCCGCATCCTTAACAACCGATGACTCCGCAGCTGTCAACGGCATTCCCCACTGACAGCTGAAATGTAAACAAAAGAATGCCGGCAATTAAAAATTCAGAAAAAAAGCAGTGTGGGCCCTTCGGGTCTGGTATGGGTTTTAAGGGGAACCCCACACCAAAATTTTATAAAAAACAGCGTGTCGTCCCCCCCTCAATATCCATACCAGACCCTTATCCAAGCATGCAAGCCAGGAAGGGGGAGGGATACCAGGCCACAATGCCCTTAACATGGGGGGTTGCTCTGGGGCGTGGGGTCTCCGCCCCCCTGTGTCATCATCGACCGGTGCATGCTGGGCCGCTGACGTCACAGAGGGGCGGTGCCACCAGGTGACATCGCAGGCCGGCTGGCTGGAATTTGTCTCTTCTCAGTACTGTACAAGTGGTCAGGCTGCCCAGATCAATCTCACTGAACAGCCAATCGCCAACATGAAAAAATAAGCTCATAGCTGCAGCTGCCCTACTAAAAGTCCAGTACGGCCTGAGGACATCAAGTGGTTATTGTACATGAAACAAATGTTCCAACTTTACCACGACTGCAGTGTCTGCTGGATGGTGTTAGCACTGCACTGATGTATCTGTTGTCTGGAGTTGCTTGTTGCAAGGCCCAGCACACACTGCTGAAAGACTGCGGTCCCTGATGAGACTTGTAGTGCAGCTTCACACTGGTGAAAGACTATGGTCCCTGCTGGGACTTGTAGTGCAGCTTCACACTGGTGAAAGACTGCGGTCCCTGCTGGGACTTGTAGTGCAGCTTCACACTGGTGAAAGACTGCGGTCCCTGCTGGGACTTGTAGTGCAGCTTCACACTGGTGAAAGACTGCGGTCCCTGCTGGGACTTGTAGTGCAGCTTCACACTGGTGAAAGGCTGCGGTCCCTGCTGGTACTTGTAGTGCAGCTTCACACTGCTGAAAGACTGCGGTCCCTGATGAGACTTGTAGTGCAGCTTCACACTGGTGAAAGACTATGGTCCCTGCTGGGACTTGTAGTGCAGCTTCACACTGGTGAAAGACTGTGGTCCCTGCTGGGACTTGTAGTGCAGCTTCACACTGCTGAAAGACTGCGGTCCCTGATGAGACTTGTAGTGCAGCTTCACACTGGTGAAAGACTGCGGTCCCTGCTGGGACTTGTAGTGCAGCTTCACAAGTTCTAGAAGGTTTTGCTCACTGTTGCATTTTGATTGGTTGCAGCTCTGCAGCTGATTTGGGAGCTGATGGACACTGATGTGCGTCCGGCGCTGCTGAAAGGACTTGTATCCCTCCTGAAGCCATCACAGAGAGAGAGGACAAAGAGCCGCCCGCAGATCCTGGATGGTATGTATGGCAGGACGGCAATGTACACGATGGCATCCTGACCTGTAGGAAGCCGAGTCATGTGACTACAGGGAGCCAATCACACCTGTGTACTCTCAGGTTCTGATATAGAATCTGAACCCAAACAGACATCCTATTTTATTTATATGGGGTGGGGAAGGGATGGAATTTGTGTTGGGTTTTTAAATGCTGTTATTATCTCTGTTGGAGAGATTTCTTCTCTCTTCCTGTGTGGTCACCCATACAGGAAGTGATGTGAAGTTTCCCAGCTGGGACACAAGTGTCAATATACGCCACATGTGATGCTTTAATCCGTGAAAGAACTGAAAACCAATAAATTAAAGGGGCAGTCAGGCCAGGGAGGAAAGTGCTGATGATGCCTGAAAATGGGGGGGGGGGGCTCTATGTGACTTGCTGCAGCTTCTAATGCACATAGTGAGAAGCTCACAGTGTGCAGGGATATCGGAGAAAGCCATTTCAGTCCAGGGGGAGGAGCCGGAAAAACTGTGCAAGACTGAAGGGGAGGGCGGGGGGGGGCGGAGGTCAATGTTAAAGAAGAACTTCAGTCTGCTCACATCATTTGTCAAAAAAAACATTTGCCATTCTGAATCTTCCCTCCAACCACTTTGCATATTTTTTTATATATACTGTAATTCTGTAATTGCCAAATATGCTGCAGAAATCTCCCTCCACTGAGTCTGGCTGCAGCCATTTTAACTGTGGGCAGCTGAAGCTGCAGCCCGTTCACTTCCTGGATTTACACAGAGGCACACCTCCAGCTCTGCAGCTCTCATTGGCCCTCTTATGACTCCTCCCCCGCTGGCAAACTCTCAGGAGAGTGAGAGAGAGAGCTGTGTATGATGTCATAAGCCTCGGCCAATGACCAGACAAGAAACAGGAAGTGGGCTGTATAAGGAATTTACTGGCAGAAGAAAAATGTTTTACTACCCAAAGGTAAAACAACAAGAGCAGAAGATTTAATAGATGAAAAAATGATTGAAGTTCCGCTTTAAAATTTGCAGGAACAATCCCTCTCTAGTTTCTCTCCTGTATATGTTGCGTACAGACACAATCTGAAATGCAATAAAAGTGTCTAAAAATGATCGCAGAGATGTGAACCAAACCAATGGCGCCGCTGTTGGGGCTGCCGGGAAGGCAGAGAGGGTCACATAATGAAATCCAATGTTAGCCGGGAGTGATTTCTCCTCACTATAGAGAGATTTCTTCTCACTTCCTGTTGTGTTCCTGGGACAGGAAGCCAGAAAATACAGAATACAATGTTAGCAGAAAGTGCGCCCTACTCCGGCATTTATCTGTCTCCTTCTCCCACAATGCAGCAGGTTCTAATGTAAAGCTTTATTTGTCTACTTTTTGTTTAGACCCGACAGCGCCCCAAATTTCTGAACCTTTGCCGACGTTTATTCAACAAGCCGCCTCCGCTAAAGCCATCGGGTCTGTATGGGGGATGGGGCCGGAATGGGTGAACCCAATAAGCTGGTTCATTAACAGAGTCCAAAGAGCTAAGGGCACCCACCAGCTTCAATATCGTTTCTGTCTTTTGCTTGCCCGGACCCCCGAGCCATCACCCCTCCTGATATATTTCCCATGATGTCCTCTTCATGATGTCCCCTTCCCCCCATCCTCCCCCTGCTCTCTTCTCCGCATTGTTCTCCTTCCTGCTATTCTCCCATTGATGTCCTCCACCTGTGGTCATTTTCCCTTCTGTTCTACCCTTGCTGCTCCCCCCCCCAACCCACTATCCTACCCCTGCTTTCCTCATGCTACCATCATCCCCCATGTTGCCCTATCACCTCTGTCCTTCTTCTGTTGGTTTCCACCCATGCTGTCCTCCCTTCTGTTGTCTCCCTCACTGACCTTCTCTCTGCTGTTCCCCCCCCCCCCCTTTTCCCCTGCTGTCCTCGTCCTTCTAAGCCCCATCCCCCAGCTATCCTTCTATTGTTGTCCTCCCACCTCTTGCCACATCCCCCCACCCACTATCCTACCTCTTCCGATCCTTTTGGTCCCCCCTATTGTCCTGCCCCTTCTGTCCTCCCTCCTGTTTTCCCTCTCCCGCTGTGCTACACCTGCTGTCCCTCTCCCGCTGTGCTACACCTGCTGTCCCTCTCCCGCTGTGCTACACCTGCTGTCCCTCTCCCGCTGTGCTACACCTGCTGTCCCTCCCCTGCTGTGCTATACCTGCTGTCCCTCACCTGCTGTGCTATACCTGTTGTTCCTCCCCTGCTGTCCCTCCCTTGCTGTGCTATACCTGTTGTCCCTCTCCTGCTGTGCTATTCCCGCTGTCCCTCCCCTGCTGTTCTATACCCGCTGTCCCTCTCCTACTGTACTATACCTGCTGTCCCTCTCCCGCTGTGCTACACCTGCTGTCCCTCACCTGCTGTCCCTCCCCTGCTGTGCTATACCTGCTGTCCCTCACCTGCTGTGCTATACCTGTTGTTCCTCCCCTGCTGTCCCTCCCTTGCTGTGCTATACCTGTTGTCCCTCTCCTACTGTACTATACCTGCTGTCCCTCCCCTGCTGTGCTATACCTGCTGTCCCTCCCCTGCTGTGCTATACCTGTTGTCCCTCCCTGCTGTGCTATACCTGCTGTCCCTCTCCCGCTGTGCTATACCTGCTGTGCTATACCTGCTGTCCCTCACCTGCTGTCCCTCCCTTGCTGTGATATACCTGTAGTCCCTCCCTTGCTGTGCTATACCTGCTGTGCTATACCTGCTGTCCCTCCCTTGCTGTGCTATACCTGCTGTCCCTCCCTTGCTGTGCTATACCTGCTGTCCCTCCCCTGCTGTGCTATACCCGCTGTCCCTCCCCTGCTGTGCTATAACTGCTGTCCCTCCCCTGCTGTGCCTCACCTGCTGTCCCTCCCCTGTTGTGCTACACCTGTTGTCCCTCCCCTGCTGACACAGGTGAGGAATAATCCTATTAAATGTTTCTAGGATGTTGGCTCGGGAGTCCCCCCAGCTGTGTGAGGATCTGATCCATCTGAGCGTCGTCCATCACCTGCTGTACGCCATGGGGAACACGGAGCACACAGACAGCCAGAGACAGGCCAGCCTGACCTTGGAGGTGAGGGGTCACTAAGTGTATTGCTGGGTAGGGGCATGTGGGGAGGGGGGGTCGGGATTTACAGGAACGGCTGTTACAAATCTTTTCGCAAAAATAATGTTCTCCTCCATTTTCAGTTGAGCGTGGAAGGGTTGGAACCCCAGTCAGGTTTTTATTCTTGTCTGACCCTGCTGGGGAGACTCATCCTATGCTTGTCCCATTCTCTGTCTGTTCTGGTGACCATTGTCACTGGGAGGGTAAAATGTGGGGTGGTGCTGGGGGCGGTACCTGCATGAGGGGGCGGTACCTGCATAAGGGGGCGGTACCTGCATGAGGGGATGGTCTAGAGACCAGTCTTATAGTGCCTACATAGAAAACTGGTCTGTGAGTGAGGACTCCAGTAGGTTATTAGTCATATACTCTATGTGTATTGGTTATAGATGGATATTGGTCATATATGTGTATTGGTTATAGATGGATATTGGTCATATATGTGTATTGGTTATAGATGGATATTGGTCATATATGTGTATTGGTTATAGATGGATATTGGTCATATATGTATATCGGTTATAGATGGCTTTAGATAGACTTTAAGGTGACTCCTATTGGTTATTGTGGGTTTCCACCTGTGCGCTGATTGGATGGCGTGTATGTGAGCTGACAGATGTCTCCACTTCTTGTTGCAGTATTTCGTGTCATCATTTCCTGCGGTGGAGGAAGACGTGCGGACAGCGATTGGAGAGAAGTTATTCCGCATGCTGATGGTAGGATTATCTGTCATGGGGATTTCTCCGGGAAGTTTTTTTATTGGAACTGCGACATTGCGGTGGACAGATCGGACACTTTTGACACATTTTTGGGACCATTGACATTTATACAGCGATCAGTGCTATAAAAATGCACTGATTACTGTGTAAATGTCACTGGTAGGAAAGGGGTTAACACTAGGGGGCGATCAAGGGGTTAAATGTGTTCCCTCGTGTGTGTTTCTAACTGTGAGGGGATGGGACAGATTGGAGGAGGAGACCGATCGCTGTACCGTATTACTAGGAACAGACGATCTGTCTCTCCTCTCCTGCCAGAACGGGTAAACACAGAAATCTCCGTTCTGGCTCTCGTGCCCACGATCGCGGGTGGCCGCCGGCCATGCGCCTCGGCTTCCCCACCGTGTGACCGGCGTGCACATGCCTGCTATGGCTCTTAAAGGAGCCAACTTGCATTCACAGAGATTTGCGGGAACGAGCCGACCTGCCGCAGTATAATGATGGCGGCTGGTGGGCTAGTGGTTAACATGATACTAAAGACACGCTGTGTAATGTACATTCTCCCTTCTGTTCTGTATATGGATGACGACTCTGTAATTATCCTAATAAAAAAAAAACCGAAGTCCCTTTTTCCTAATGGATATCCAGCTGTCACATGACCCGGCTCTCTCCCAGCCTGTCTAGTCCTCTGCTGCTGGTCCCATGTTCAAAAATGAATAAATATCAATAAACGGTTTTAAATTTATATTTGCAATTAAATCTTAATAATTTTTTGGCAATAACATGGTGTGGGCAGATTTCTGCCAGTCACAGGCTGTATAATGCCCCCCTCCAGCCTGTGTATTCAAATAAGAGGGAGGTGAAGCCTCCGTCAATCTACGTGTAATATCCCGCCCATTGTGTTTAGCTGGTTAGCGGGCGTGGAGCGGAAGGGAGGGAGTGGGCTGTCATTTAGCACTGTGTATTTGCCCACATGTGTGACTCTATAGTCACATGGGCTGCTAAGATGTGATGGGGAGGTAATGCTCAGCATAGAAACTCACTGAAAACTGAGCATGTGCAGAGCTGCCACCACTGTTGTAAAATCCCTTGCTGAATGGACAGAAGGGGGAGATAGAGAGCAGCAGGATCAACCAGTTTTTTTGCTGAATACAGAAAAGGGATCTCGTAGTGATGAGTATGAACAGAATGGAATACACCATTTATTGATCGTTTTCTTATGATGGGGGTTTAGTGACACTTTAACTGAAGTGGAGGTTTTCAGCCCCCTCCCTGTAGTAACCTGCAGACACCACTGTGAAGGAATATGATCACCACAGTGACAGAGTACAAACCACTTTCTACAGACTCCATTGGCCACGTTGGGAAGAGTAGTGATTGGATGCCGAGACAGTATGGCTGCCGTCCAAAATGCGTGGAAAGGGGTAGGGGTGGGGGTGGGGAGGAGCTGTGACTCAGGTGGGGAGTAGAGATGGAAGATATAGCTGTCCCTAATTTGGGATGGCATCATTTATCCTTCGAATGTCCCCTCACTGTCTCTGCTGGATTGTTTTTTTTAATTATGAAGAGCAACAAGGAGAGGACCTGGAACACCCCCTGTTGTAGCCTCAGATTTTATTGTGAACCCATCAAGAACCTCGAGTGGCATCTGTGGGTCACTCAACCCATCAGCTTCTACCTGTAACCCAAATATCAGATTTTCATGGACATTTGAATTATTTCCAATGAAAGTGTAGTTGAATATTAAGCCTTGGACTGTTCTCTGGGGTAGCTATGCGCTCTTTGTTTTGGGATCACTAAGCTGTGATTAGGAGAGTCGGGGGGTCTGATGTCGGTCTCATCCCCCCCCCGTTTTTATGTCATATTATCTGATCTGTTGTTCTTTACAGGAGAATGCTGAGCTATTGTACATGAAGCTGGACAGAGTTCACATTGATATCCTAATCTCCAACCAATTAAACGTCCCCAGAGGTAAGTCCCGGCCCCCCGACTTGTTCATTCACAGACTTAGTTGGGGTAGGCGGAACACTTTGGTGGGGGTGGGTCAGCCACGCTTCTTGACCCTCGACCTCTGGGGACACGCCTTCTGACCTTTTGAAGCAGGTCCCTATTCCAATCCCTGAGTCCTAACCTTGTTCTTCAAGGGGAAACCCTAACCCTAAACTCTAACCCCCTAACCGAACCCTAAGTTCTAACCCTAACCCTAAAATTGAGCACTAATCTGCATACTTTTTCCCTAAGCATAAATTCTCCCTACTCCCAGAACTGCAAATCTGCTTCCCCTGCTGAAATCCCCCCCAGAACAAATGTCCACGCCCCCCCCCCCCCAAAACAAAACAAAAAATCACCACTTCTAGCACAGATTCTCTAGCCTTCAAATCCCTCAATATCCCCCCCCCCCCCCATACACACACACACTTTAAAACCCCTCTCCCAGCACAAATTTCCCTCCTAGCTCAAATCCTCAAATCATAACTCCTAACACCCCCCCTCATGCCCCGTCCTAGAACAATTCTTACCCCTTGCTGCCCCCTCCCAACACATATCCCCTGACCTCACATGATACCACAGTTCCCATGGCTGCCGCCCCTCCTGCCCAACCCTTGTCCCGGCCCTGCCGGTGGTACGTGTTGTGTTCATGTTACATAGTTACATAGTTAGTCAGGTTGAAAAAAGACACAAGTCTATCTAGTTCAACCATAAAAAAAATAAAAATAAAACAATAAAAATAAAAAATATCATACAATCCCATATACCCAATCCTTAACCCACAGTTCAATTCTGTTACCTTTTGTAGTAAAGGAAGAGTCCCGTCACTGAAGATGGACCATCACTGGGACAGATGATTGACACCTGGACAACACAAACTCGTCACATCAAAGGAAAGTTCGGACCATGCTTGTGCCAGAGAATCAACAAACGTCTTCTGCCTTGTTATCAGTGCATTTGTTTTGTTTTGTTCTTTTAAATATAAAAAGCTTCCGAACTGTTCTGTCCAGTGCTAATCATTTCACATGCAGATGATTCTTGAAGGCCGGTGAGGGATCTGCTAGGGTTGGAGGACATGTGATGGTTTATGAGAGCATGTGTCAGGGTTTAAGGACATTAGCCGGGGTACAAGGACATGGGTCAGGGTTTAAGGACATTAGCCGGGGTACAAGGACATGGGTCAGGGTTTAAGGACATTAGCCGGGGTACAAGGACATGTGTCAGGGTTTGAGGACATTAGCCGGGGTACAAGGACATGTGTCAGGGTTTGAGGACATTAGCTGGGGTACAAGGACATGTGTCAGGGTTTGAGGACATTAGCCGGGGTACAAGGACATGGGTCAGGGTTTGAGGACATTAGCCGGGGTACAAGGACATGGGTCAGGGTTTGAGGACATTAGCTGGGGTACAAGGACATGGGTCAGGGTGGAGAACTCCTAACCTAGTAATCTGTGATTGGCTTCAGCTAGCCACTAGGTGAGGGGTCCAGCAGGCCTTTTGGCTACTTGCATGGACGCTCAACCTGTGGCGGAACTACAAGTCCCACGAGGCATTGCAAGGCTGACAGTAACAAGCATGAATCTCAAAGGCAGGGGTATGATGGGACTTGTATATCTGCTGCTGGAGGGCCACAGGTTGAGTATGCATGTTGCTAGGCGGTTTATTAGTACAAAATGTTCTGTGCTACAGTTCCAAAAATAAACATATAAAAATATGAAATGTCCCAAAGGTGCAAAACTAATAAAATGGTGAAAAAAGGATGAATCACTCTTAACCCAAAAGATACTTAAATCTGCTTGCCAATCGGATAGGACTCTAATATCATAAAGAATCACACCACGCTTTATAAAAACTCCATATTGGGCAACTTCATCGGTTTTCAAGCAATCCTCTCTGTACAAAATGATCTCACTCCACCGAGAAATATCACTGCAACTCCCATCAGCTCAAGGGTCAGTGCATGCAGATAAGTACCCAGAAATAGAGAAGCACATGCTCCACATAGTGTGAAATACACAAAATGTTTTAATAAAAGTGGTTAAAATTGTACTAAAAGTGAATTAAACATAATCAGAGCTGTTAAAAATACCAAACTCCAGCAGACATTACAATTTCCCGCTTACTTCCGGTAAAAACGTGATGACGTCACAACAGGCTCCAACCCTGCGCGTTTTGTCACAACTAACGTCTTCCGGGGCATGCACCTTTTGGCTAGGCAGACCACACCAATCCAACAAGAAACCACATGGGCTCAAGTTTATGCTGTGGTATGTTTTATGTAGAAGATAATTTCCCTCTGGTCACCCACATCCAGACCCCCAACATCGGCATCTTCCTGCAGAGGTACTGCAAAGAGGTCTGGTTCTCCCACTTTATAGGTTGTGGTGCATTTATTCTGGTATTTCCCCTATGTAGTGGTCTGGAGGAGGGCAGGTTCATTATTGAAACAGATCTGTGGCCTTAAAGGCCAAGTCCACTTTTTATACCAACCTGAATGTTACAGCCATATTTAGAGTGTACCTTGTAACATGGTGCCAAAGGTAGGGCTGCTTTCATCGAATTTCTTTGAAAGGAATATTATACTCCTCCTTCACCTTTCTTTGCTCCCTCATTCTCCCTCTACTCCTGCTCCCTTCCTCCTTCACATCTTCCTCCTCCCTCTCCTTCTTCTCCCCTTCCTACTTTACTTCTTCCTTCTCCCTCTACCCCCTCCGCTGAGCTCTCCCCTTCCTACTTCACTTCTTCCTTCTCCCTCTACCCCCTCCGCTGAGCTCTCCCCTTCCTACTTCACTTCTTCCTTCTCCCTCTACCCCCTCCGCTGAGCTCTCCCCTTCCTACTTCACTTCTTCCTTCTCCCTCTACCCCCTCCGCTGAGCTCTCCCCTTTCTACTTCACTTCTTCCTTCTCCCTCTACCCCCTCCGCTGAGCTCTCCCCTTTACTTCTTTCTTCTCCCTCTCCTCCTTGTCCCCTTCCTCCTTCACTTGTTTCTCTTTATCTCCATCTTCCCATTCCTCCGTAACTTCGTCCTCCTCCCTTACCTCCTTCTCCCCTTCACTTCTTCCTTCTCCCTCTACCCCCTCCGCTGAGATCTCCCCTTCCTACTTCACTTCTTCCTTCACATCTTCCTCCTCCCTCTCCTCCTTCTCCCCTTCCTCTTTCACTTCTTCCTTCTCCCTCTACCCCCTCCGCTGAGATCTCCCCTTCCTACTTCACATCTTCCTTCTCCCTCTACCCCCTCCGCTGAGATCTCCTCTTCCTCTTTCACTTCTTCCTTTTCTCTCACCTCCTTACCCCCTTCCTCCTCCACTTCTTCCTTACCTCCTTCTCCCCTTTACTTCTTCCTTCTCCCTCTCCTCTTTCTCTCCTTCCTCTTTCACCTCTTCCTCTTCCCTTACCACCTTCTCCCCTTCCTCCTTCACCTCTTCCTACTTCACTTCTTCCTTCTCCCTCTACCCCCTCCGCTGAGCTCTCCCCTTCCTACTTCACTTCTTCCTTCTCCCTCTACCCCCTCCGCTGAGCTCTCCCCTTCCTACTTCACTTCTTCCTTCTCCCTCTACCCCCTCCGCTGAGCTCTCCCCTTTCTACTTCACTTCTTCCTTCTCCCTCTACCCCCTCCGCTGAGCTCTCCCCTTTACTTCTTTCTTCTCCCTCTCCTCCTTGTCCCCTTCCTCCTTCACTTGTTTCTCTTTATCTCCATCTTCCCATTCCTCCGTAACTTCGTCCTCCTCCCTTACCTCCTTCTCCCCTTCACTTCTTCCTTCTCCCTCTACCCCCTCCGCTGAGATCTCCCCTTCCTACTTCACTTCTTCCTTCACATCTTCCTCCTCCCTCTCCTCCTTCTCCCCTTCCTCTTTCACTTCTTCCTTCTCCCTCTACCCCCTCCGCTGAGATCTCCCCTTCCTACTTCACATCTTCCTTCTCCCTCTACCCCCTCCGCTGAGATCTCCTCTTCCTCTTTCACTTCTTCCTTTTCTCTCACCTCCTTACCCCCTTCCTCCTCCACTTCTTCCTTACCTCCTTCTCCCCTTTACTTCTTCCTTCTCCCTCTCCTCTTTCTCTCCTTCCTCTTTCACCTCTTCCTCTTCCCTTACCACCTTCTCCCCTTCCTCCTTCACCTCTTCCTACTTCACTTCTTCCTTCTCCCTCTACCCCCTCCGCTGAGCTCTCCCCTTCCTACTTCACATCTTCCTCCTCCCTCTCCTCCTTCTCCCCTTCCTCTTTCACTTCTTCCTTCTCCCTCTACCCCCTCCGCTGAGCTCTCCCCTTCCTACTTCACTTCTTCCTTCTCCCTCTACCCCCTCCGCTGAGCTCTCCCCTTCCTACTTCACTTCTTCCTTCTCCCTCTACCCCCTCCGCTGAGATCTCCCCTTCCTACTTCACTTATTCCTTTTCTCTCACCTCCTTACCCCCTTCCTCCTCCACTTCTTCCTTACCTCCTTCTCCCCTTTACTTCTTCCTTCTCCCTCTCCTCCTTGTCCCCTTCCTCCTTCACTTGTTCCTCTTTATCTCCATCTTCCCCTTCCTCCGTAATTTCATCCTCCTCCCTTACCTCCTTCTCCCCTTAACTTCTTCCTTCTCCCTCTCCTCTGTCTCTCCTTCCTCTTTCACCTCTTCCTCTTCCCTTAACGCCTTCTCCCCTTGCTCCTTCACCTCTTCCTTCTCTCCTTCCTCATTCACTTCCTCCTCCTCCCTCATCCCCATCTCTACTTCCTCCTTAACTTCTTCCTCCTCTCTTACCTCCTTCTCCCATTCCTATTTCACTTCTTCCTTCTCATACTCCTCTCTTTCCTCTTTCACTTTTTCCTTCTCCCGCTCCTTCCTCTTTCACCTCTTCCCTCACCTCCTTCCTCCTTCACTTCTTCCTCCTCCCTTTCCTCCCCCCCCCTCCTTTCTTCACTTCCTCCTCCTTCTCTCCCTCCTTCACTTCTTCCTCCTCCTTCTTTCCTTCACGTCTTCTTCCTCCTCCTCCCCTTCCTCCTTCACTTATTCCTCCTTCTCTCCTTCCTACTTCACTTCTCCCTCACCTCCTTACCCCCTTCCTCATCCACTTCTTCCTTACCTCCTTCTCCCCTTTACTTCTTCCTTCTCCCTCTCCTACTCCTCTCCTTCCTCCTTCTCTCCTTCCTTCTTCACTTCTTCCTCCTCCCTCTCCTACTCCTCTCCTTCCTCCTTCTCTCCTTCCTTCTTCACTTCTTCCTCCTCCTCTCCTTCCTTCTTCACTTCTTCCTCCTCCTTC
Source organism: Aquarana catesbeiana (assembly GCA_037953035.1). Lineage (NCBI taxonomy): Eukaryota > Metazoa > Chordata > Amphibia > Anura > Ranidae > Aquarana > Aquarana catesbeiana. The sequence continues at coordinate 245,524 of JBBHAA010002738.1, forward strand.
ACTTCTTCCTCCTCCCTCTCCTCCTTCTCTCCTTCCTTCTTCTTCCTCCTCCACTTCTTCCTCCTCCCTCTCCTCCTTCTCTCCTTCCTTCTTCTTCCTCCTCCACTTCTTCCTCCTCCCTCTCCTCCTTCTCTCCTTCTTTCTTCTTCCTCCTCCTTCACCTCTTCCCCTTTGTCTCCCCTCTTTTTCCCTTTCCTACTTTACCTCTTCCCTCTACTCCTCCTCCTTTATGATTGTGTAGAAAGTGAGGGCCCTGAAATCATAGAAGGTAAAGAACTGGTGAAAACAGCTCCAGTTCCTGGCCTGGGTGGCATCTCAGTAAAATATTCATAGACGCATTTCAATCCTCCTTCAGGCTTTTCCTCTGTGTTTTTTTCCAGGTTAATGAGGGATGAGGGTGAGGGCAGCAGCAAATTTGAAGTATAGAATCCTATGGCTATAAAACTGTCCCCAGAGTGAGGACTTGAAACTCAAAGCAGCCCACATCAACCCCCCCCCCCCCCCCACAGCATCCCATCACATACAAAACGTTCGCCCTTTTCACAAGACAAATCTACCCCCTCTCTGCTGAGATCCCCCTGCCTGCACAAGTCCCCCTTCCCAGCGCATAGCCTCTCTTCCCTCAAATTCCCCTCCCAGCATAAATCTCCCCCCAGCATAAATACCTATCATATCCCTCCAACCAACATAAATCCTCTTCCCTCCTTCCCCAGAATCCCCATCCAAGCAAATCCCTCCTCATTGCACAAATCTTCTCTTCCACATCAGAGCCCAGGGGTAGCCCGGGGTATCTTCCCTCTGATCTGTAGTCTATTGCTGTGATGGGCAGCCAGTGGGGAAAGACGCTTGCTGTTACAGTGGCAGGTCACCTGGTGTGCCAGGTGTGCCTGGGCACACCCTAATCATCGTATGCAGCGCAGATCCCGCCCCCCCCCCAGTGCTGCTGGCATCTCTCCCACCGGCTGCTGCTGTGGGCACACACAGAGGGGGATGTTTTAGGAAGAGTGGGGGAAGACCGGCCCCTTCCCTTTCTGAATGAACACAGTGAGTGATCAGTACCCTGTGTCTGAGCTTTGGAGAGCACACACTAATGCAATAGGCTGCGCACACCTATGGGCGGGTAATTGAGGGGTTGGGGACCTGAGACTTCCTGCAGGAGGTATAAAGGGAAACCTCCCCCAATGGAATACAAGCAGCAAAAAACCTGATGGGGTTTTCACTCTTCCAAGACGTGAACTCTTTGCTTTGCCGTACATGGGCCCTTACAGGTGTGCGTTGTTTTTTTTTTTAATCAATGCACAATTTCATTCCATCCAATAAAGCGGCACATGTTTTGCTGGTATAAGTAAAAAAAGTATGTGCTGCCATCTGTATGCCAGGCAGAGCCGCCTCCCTGTGGGTGTGGCTGATGAGATCCGGATGTCCCAAGTACTACTGATCGGTAAGCCCGAGCGAAAGGGCCGTCTTCACCTGCCCGGGATGTTCAGGTGTGCCATGAAGGTCCATACAGGAAGACTGAAATCAGTGGCCAGCAGGGAGCTGCCGAATCGATGGACCGACGGTGAGCATGGTTCTGTTTTCATGGTGCCCATTCACACCTTGAGCGCACTTTTACTCAAAGCTTGTTGGTCAAAATAGTACATGAGTATCTCAGGGGCGGGTCTTTTTTTGGGGGGGCCTCAAATAACCACCGATCTCCCCGCCCCCATTTGCTGGTCAGTCCGGCACTTACTCCATTGTGGCGGGTGGTACAGCGGCTCAGCTCCGAGTCCTCTCCTCCATGGCGGCTTCCAGCTCCTCCCCTCCTCCTCCTAGGCGTCCAATAGGATCGCCTGTCCTTTCAGCCAATCGTGTGACCGGTGTCAAAACCCGCTTCCTGATTGGCCGCGAGGAGAATCCATGTTACAACAGCGAATATTGATTTGCTGTTGTAACACACCTGGGTGGGCTCGGAGCGCACTCTCTGCGGCCTGAGCCCACCCTATATTGAAGCCTATTTGAACCTCTGGCTCTAATCAGTCCTTTGAAAAAAGAAAAAAAAAACCCCTCCCCCGCCCGCATTGGAATCCATGCGCCAGTGTCCTGAAAGGGGGCTGGACACATGGATAGGGGAGGCGGCGATGGACAGGGGGGGCGGCGCCCGTGCACCCTTAATGGACGGGCCGCCCCTGTAGTATCTTCTGGGACAGAGTGGCACCTTTTCTCCCTAAGCCCGCGGTTCGCACCAGTGCGGCTTTGAAATCGCACTACTTCGGCGCGATTTCAAAGCCGCAGATCAGCGCAATTCGGATCTCTGATTTAATTGTGGCTTCATTTAACAGAAGTCAATGCAAGACGCAATGAAATTGCAGAAAAGTAGTGCAGGAATCTTTTTCAAAGTCACTGCAACTTGAGTCGCAACAATTTGAGATGGTTCCATTGCCGATAATAGGGTGCGACTTGTCGTGCGATTTTGAACTGCCAAATCGCATTGGTGTGAATGAGGACGAAAAGACTTCACTGAGAGCATCAGGAAAGCGAATGTAATGTGCTTTTTTTTTTTTGGATTCCATTGGCTAAAAAAATGAATGTATCAATTCATAAAAAACACTTCACCCTAAAATGCGCAGACCCCCTGAAAAAAATGACCAAAGATGTTCAACGCAAACGTGATTAGGGCCGTAGGCTACGTTCACACTTTGTGCATGTCTGGAACGTGCGCAAAATAGCACGCCGTTGTCATTCATTCTTAATGGCGACCCCACGCATCTGATGACACGCACATCAGAACAAGGCAGATCGCCGGGAACACATTTAACCAGTGGTGGCTGGTGGTATATATATTTTTTTGGGGGGGGGCAGCAAACCCCCCAGTCAGTCGGTCGGGTCACAGGCACATTCCCCCAAGTTGGTCAATCGGTCACCAACCCCGCACCTACCCCATCTAGGCAGCGTTTCCTCCGGGCAGCGGCTTCACCCTGTGTCTCCACCCTGCATCTCCTCGGCTTCTGCGGATTCCCCTGCGTCTCCTCCCTCGTCCTCCTCGGCGGCCAATAGAATCGTTTCTCCTCTCGGCCAATCGGGTGACGTGTCTCCCGCTTCCTGATTGGCCTGGAGGAAAATCAGGAAGACAATAGCGAATATTAATTCGCCATTGTCACACAGCTGGGTGCACTGCGCCCCACGCCCACCCTTTTTTTTAAACCAATTAGAGCCTTACGGACGGGCCGCCACTACATTTAACCCCCTTTGATCGTTCCTGATGGTAACCCCTTTCCAGCCAGTGTCATTAGTACAGTGACAGTGTATATTATTTAGCACTTATCACTGTATTAGTGTCGCTGGTTCCCAAAAAAGTGTCAAAAATGTCAAATTTGTCTGCCGCACTGTTGCAGTCGCTAAGTTGCTGATCGCCGCCATTACTAGCAAAAAGTAAAAAATAAATAAAATTCCATAAAAATATCCCATAGTTTGTAGATGTTATAACTTTTCCACAAACCAATCAATATACACTTATTGGGAAAAAAAGGACATGAATTGTATTTGTGTACTGCGCTTGCACACCCGCGCAATTGTCAGGTAAAGTAACGCAGCGCCGTATCGCAAAAAAACAAAACAAAAACAGCCTGCTCATTGCAAAAAACGCACCTTCCGGAGCTGAAGTCGTTAACATAAGTTTGAAATGCAGGAAAATGACACCTACTGGCAAATGTTCTGAGCTTTTTTTTTTAACTTTATTTAAAATCTCATGTGACAAATACATGTCTCTTTTGTATTGTAGAAGAGATGAGTCCTCAGGAGGTTCTCATACTTTCTCTACATTTCTGGTCTGGACTTCCCTCCTCTGTCTCGGTAATCAGAACTCATATTGATAGACGGGGGGGAGGCGTGGTGGAGATGAGTCTCCGCCTACTCCCATGATCCCTCTCTCTCGGTGTTTCTGGTGATTTGCATACAGGTCGCTCGTCGTCTATAGAGATTTATCGGCCCGATGAATATAATAATCGATATTCTTGTCTCTCTTCATATTCTCTAGCTTGGTGTGTACAATGGTAGTGATATAAAAGACTATCAATGATATATAATATAATGTGGGGCGGGCTCTCCGTCAGGTGGATAGGGACTGTCTTTCAGTGGGGGGTTCTCTCTGCCCCTCTCAAGGTATACTCTGGTTTCTCTTCAGATCGAATAAATCTTTCGCCTTTTACTAAAGATTTCCGTGGAGAGGAACAATTATGAGTTTTCAACAATTTTTTGAGGCCTGGTCTCTGACCCGGCTAATTATACTGGTTAAAAACAGATAAAGAATGAACAATAAGGATCCACAATTATGTGGAGAAAGAATCTTCTAACTTAAAAGTAGATTGCTACAATGTTACAAACTATTTTCGGGTTATGTAATGTGATTGGTGAGTACGTGCTGGGGATAGGAAGGACATAAAGTGGAGTTCTGGGGGGACTTGGGGTTCTGATCCCAGAAAAGGGGGATGTGGTTGGGTGGGTTTGGGGTTGAGAAGGGGGACATGGCGTGAAGTTTGGGGTCCTGATCCCAGAGGAGGGGGACATGGAATAGGGTTTGGGGTCTTGATCCCAGAGAGGGGGACATGGAATAGGGTTTGGGGTCTTGATCCCAGAGAGGGGGACATGGAATGGGGTTTGGGGTCTTGATCCCAGAGAGGGGGACATGCAGTGAGATTTAGTGTGTTTGGGATCCTGATCCCAGAGAGATAGGGGGACATGAGGTGGAGTTTAATGTCTTTTGGAGTCCTGATCATGAGGACATGGTGGACAGGGCAAAATAGGGTGGGGTTTGGGGTCTTGATCCAAGAAAAGGCGGACATGAGGTGGGGTTTGGTGGGTTTGGTGGGTTTGGGGGTCTTGATCCCAGAAAGAGGAACATAGGGTGAGGTTTGGTGGGCTTGGAATCCTGTGCGTGTGTGTGTGGGTGGGCGCATTGGGTGTGGTTTGGGGTCCTGATCCCAGAGAAAGGGGACATAGGATGCAGTTTGGGATCCTAAAGAGGGGGACATGGAGTAGGGTTTGGTGGCTTTGGGATTCTGATCCCAGAGAAGGGGGACATGGGGTGAGGTTGGGTGGGTTTGGGGTTCTAATCCCAGAGAAGGGGGACATGGGGTGAAGTTTGGGGTCCTGATCCCAGAGAGGGGGACATGGAATAGGGTTTGGGGTCTTGATCCCAGAGAGGGGGATATGCGGGTGAGATTTAGTGTGTTTGGGATCCTGATCCCAGAGAGATAGGGGGACATGAGGTGGAGTTTAATGTCTTTTGGAGTCCTGATCATGAGGACATGGTGGACAGGGCAAAATAGGGTGGGGTTTGGGGTCTTGATCCCAGAGAAGGCGGACATGAGGTGGGGTTTGGTGGGTTTGGGGGTCTTGATCCCAGAAAGAGGAACATAGGGTGAGGTTTGGTGGGCTTGGAATCCTGCGCGTGTGTGTGTGTGGGGGGGCGCATTGGGTGTGGTTTGGGGTCCTGATCCCAGAGAAAGGGGACACAGGATGCAGTTTGGGATCCTAAAGAGGGGGACATGGAGTAGGGTTTGGTGGCTTTGGGATTCTGATCCCAGAGAAGGGGGACATGGGGTGAGGTTGGGTGGGTTTGGGGTTCTGATCCCAGAGAAGGGGGACATGGGGTGAAGTTTGGGGTCCTGATCCCAGAGAGGGGGACATGGAATGGGGTTTGGGGTCTTGATCCCAGAGAGGGGGACATGCGGGTGAGATTTAGTGTGTTTGGGATCCTGATCCCAGAGAGATAGGGGGACATGAGGTGGAGTTTAATGTCTTTTGGAGTCCTGATCATGAGGACATGGTGGACAGGGCAAAATAAGGGTGGGGTTTGGGGTCTTGATCCCAGAGAAGGCGGACATGAGGTGGGGTTTGGTGGGGTTGGGGGTGTTGATCCCAAAAAGAGGAACATAGGGTGAGGTTTGGTGGGCTTGGGATCCTGTGCGTGTGTGTGTGTGTGTGTGGGGGGGGGGCGGGCGCATTGGGTGTGGTTTGGGGTCCTGATCCCAGAGAAAGGGGACATAGGATGCAGTTTGGGATCCTAAAGAGGGGGACATGTAGTAGGGTTTGGTGGCTTTGGGATTCTGATCCCAGAGAAGGGGGACATGGGGTGAGGTTGGGTGGGTTTGGGGTTCTGATCCCAGAGAAGGGGGACATGGGGTGAATTTTGGGGTCCTGATCCCAGAGGAGGGGACATGGAATAGGGTTTGGGGTCCTGATCCCAGAGGAGGGGGACATGCAGTGGGATTTGGTGTGTTTGGGATCTTGATCCCAGAGAGATAGGGGGACATGAGGTGGAGATAAATGTCTTTTGGGGTCCTGATCATGAGGACATGGTGGACAGGGCAAAATAGGGTGGGGTTTGGGGTCTTGATCCCAGAGAAGGGGGACATGAGGTGGGTTTGGGGTCTTGATCCCAGAAAGAGAAACATAGGGTGAGGTTTGGTGGGCTTGGGATCCTGCATGTGTGCGTGTGTGAGGAGGGGCGTATATTGGGTGTGGTTTGGGGTCCTGATCCCAGAGAAAGGAGACATAGGGTGCAGTTTGGGATCCTAAAGAGGGGGACATGGAGTAGGGTTTGGTGGCTTTGGGGTCCTGATCCCGGAGAGGAAGGCATAGGATGAGGTTTTGTGCATTTGGGTCCTCAATCCCAGAGGGATGGTGGATAGGAGGACATGAGTTGGAGTTTAATGTGTTTTGAAGTCCTGGGGAAATGATGGACAAGGCGAAATAGGATGAGGTTTGGAGTGTTCTGGGGTCCTGATCCTGGAGAAAGGGGACATAAGATGCAGTTTGGTGGGCTTGGAGTCCTGATCCCAGGGAAGCAGACATGGGGTACAGTTCGGGGTTCTGATCCCAAAGAGGGGGACATTTGGTGGGATTGGGGTCCTGATCCCACAGCAAGGGGACATAGGGTGCAATTTTGGGTCCTGATTCCAAAGAGGGGGACATGAGGTGAGGTTTGGTGGCTTTGGAGCCCTGATCCTGGAGAGCGGGGCATAGGGTGTTGTTTTGTGTGTTTGGGGCTCCAGTCCCAGAGGGATGGTGCACAGGAGGACATGAGGTGGAGTTTAATGTGTTTTGGGGTCCCGATCCTGGGGAAACGATGGACAGGGCAACATAGGGTGGGGTTTGGAGTATTTTGGGGTCCTGATCCTGGAGAAAGAGGATATGGCATGCAGTTTTGTGGGCTTAGGGTCCTGATCCCAGAGAAGGTGACATGGGGTGGGTTCGGGGTCTTGATCCCAGATAAGGGGGCATTGGGTGAAGATCTGTGGGCTTATGATCCTGATCCTGGAGAGGGGGATGTGGGGTGGGTTTGGAGTCCTGATCCTGGACATTGGGACATAGGGTCAGGTTTGGTGAGTTTGGGGTCCCGATCCCAGAGTGATGGTGTAGAGGGGGACATGAGGTGGAGTTTAATATGTTTTGGGGTTCTGATCTTAGGGAGATGGTGGACAGGAAAAAAAAGGGGGAGGTTTGGAGTGTTTTGGAGTCCTAATCCCAGAGAGGGGGACATGGGGTGGGGTTTGGTGTGTTTTGGGGTCACGATCCCAGGGAAATACTGAAGTGGGGTTTGGAGTGTTTTGGGGTTCCTTGGTGTAACTTTCAGTGAAAGGGTTCAGTATGAATTTATTTCCTGTGAATAAACATCACAATCAGAATAAGAGATGAATGGGGATTTGGGGGATTATTGGATTCATTCTTCTATAACATGTTGTGGACAGATTAGAAAAAGGTTAGGACCTCTGTAAGGTTATTTTTCTGTGTGTCTCCGAGACAGGAAGTGGGGGAATCTCTCCCATGGGGACACAGACAGCAATAGCCAACCATTCACCGTGTTTCATCAGATTAGGCGACACGTCAGAATGTGTAACGGAAGTGACGTTCTGTCGCCGCCATCTTGCTACACCCCGCACTCCTCCATAGTAAGGATACACTGAGAAGCGGGAAAGCGGACATATTGTTACACCCTGGTGGGAGTTGAATCCAAAGACTGCCAGGCATCGAACATTTCCTAAAGAAGTAAAGCAATGGCAGTCTTGACATCCCTCTGGAGGGGATTTGTTAAATTGTACCAAGCATCTCTTTAAGGTAGCAGGTGGAAGGACTGGACCCCTGTTAGTTTCTTATTGCTGTCTGTGTCCTCGCTGGTGGGAGTCAAGCTGGTGTCACCCAGACAGGAAGTGATGGGAAATCTAAGAGTTTATGGTTGTCACCAGAACAGGAATAGAGGGAAAATTCTTCAACTGGGACACCTGTTCTGGTGATGACTGGATTTATTGTCACTTCCTGTTGTGCATACAAGACAGGAAGGGGAGGAAAATCGTGCCAAGGGGAAACAGGCAGCATAAAAAATGGCAAGTTTTAACCCTTCTCAACTTCCTAAAAAAAAAATGGAAAAAAAATGTTTTTAAATGTATTTAAATGTGAACTCCAGGCAAACAACTAAACACATATATGGGATCGGTTTTATCTTATCTCTGTAAGGTGACCCTGGGTGTTTTGAAAGGCGCCTATGAATAAAATGTATTATTATTATTTCCAACGGATTTGTGTTTCTGTCCATCCAGTCTTGAGTTTTATACAGCTCTGCCATAAAGCACGGTCCTGTCTGGCAGGGCAGTAGACCTTATGTTTTGCTGCTGTGATTCCCCCCCCCCCCAACACACACCTGTACACACTCATGCGCGCGGGAGCGGCCGGTCACGGCACAGCAGTTGAAGAAACGGCACATGCGAGCCATTTCTTCAGTGCGCATGTGCTGATGACATTGGCACATGTGTATACAGTGAATATCTCCTAAACGGTGCAAGTTTAGGAGAAATTCATGGTACCTACAGGTAAGCCTTATTATAGGCCTAAAAGTGACAAAAGTGGTTATAAAGGGTGTAGAACCACTTTAACAACCGATGGCTCATCAGCTGTCAGCGGGCTTCACCACTGAGCTCTGAAATGTGAACAAAAGAATTAAAAATTCAGAAAAAAAAGGGGGTGGTGTGGGGTCCCACAAAATCTATACCAGATAAGACCCTTATGGCTCTGCCCCCTCCCACCCCAAAGCACCTTGTCCCCAATCAATTTAATCGGGTGACCCCGCCCCCTTGTGACACCACCTACCCAGCATGACCTGGTCGATGATGTCACAAGGGGGTGGGGCCACCCGATGATGTCTACGGGTGGCCCAGCCTCTTACTTATTTAAGAAATGTCAGACGGCAGAGCAGGCAGAAGGTGAGAGCCTAATGCCGCGTACACACGAGCAGACTTCTCGTCGGACTGAACCCCGAAGGACTTTTTCGACGGAGCTCTGACAAAACAGACTTGCCTACACACGATCCAACCAAAGTCTGATCGTTTCGACCGTGATGACGTATGACCAGACTAGAAAAGGAAGTTCAATAACCAGTAGCCAATAGCTGCCCTTGCGTCATTTTTCGGTCTGTCGGACTAGCATACAGACAAACGTTTTTTTCTTTTCTGCCGGAAAGTCCCGTCATGTGTACGCAGCATTTTTCGAAAAGCCAGTGGTGAATGTGCCCCTGAAGTGGCAGTTCAGGGGTGCCGTATAGTCACGGTGTGTAAGCACTTGATTTTATGGCACCATGGTCACTTCACCACAAAACACGTTTTTCGCACCTGCCTCTTGGGCCGGGCCTTTTGGCCAGGACCAGGGGAAATTTTTATGCCTGGCCGGAGGGCCGGCCATTGTTTAGCACAATGGCCACTTTCACTCTCCCATCTCACTATCTTCCACACTCTTTCTTTTACCCCTGTTTGTCACTTTTTTGTCTTTTTTTGGTTGTCTTTGTATACACGTTTTGTCACTGGGTGGCGAGTAGGGTGTGGGTCCTCGTGGTGCCGACCCGATGGATCTGTGCGTTCCAGGATTGACTTCGTGCTCACTTCAAGAACAGTCAAGCATCGTGAGTTCTCCATGGTCCCCTGCTTTTTCTCTGACCACAGGGCTATTCACTTTCGGGGTGACCTGGGCGAGGGCTTTGCCCGCGGACCGGGTTCCTGGAAGCTGAATAGCACCCTGCTGGAAAACGAGGAATTGATGGGGGAACTCTGAGAGGCCTATGCCACCTGGACGGAGGAAAAGAGATTCTTCGGAAGGGTAAGTGACTGGTGGGAGTTTGTGAAGGTTAAGCTGCGTAGCTTCTTTCAGGCAAGGGGACGCCAGCGTGTGTGTGCCAGGAGGAGGGAACTCAGGAGACTGCAGCGTCAGTTGCAGTCCCTGCAGGACCTTCAGCACTGTGGCTGGGACGTTAGGCAGGACCTGGAGGACACCAAGAGGAGCCTGAAAGGACACTTCGAGGAAGAATCCAGGCACATTGTCTTCCGTGCCAAGGTGGAGAATCTTGAGAAAGGTGAGAAGTGTAATTCTTTCTTTTTCAGGAAACTTCACTCAGGACACACACCCTTGTCAGAGTTGCGCGACGAGACCGGAACACTCCAGAAGGGGAAGAAGGCTGTGATGCAAGTGGTCAGCGACTACTACACCAACCTCTACTCCCCGAAAGAAACGGACACACAGGCGGCCGACAGGTTCCTGTCAGGTATCTCTAACCAAATTGATCCTGCAGGTTCATCAACCGTCAACGCCCCCTTGGTGCTGGAGGAGCTGCACTCTGCCGCTAAATCCTTTCGGCGAGGCAAGACCCCGGGCTGCGATGATCTCCCAGTTGAGCTCTATGTAGCACTGTGGGATCTCGTGGGCCCGGACCTGCTCGAGCTGTACGAGGAGATGGTGGTGGAGGGCAGAATGCCTCCGTCGCTGAGGGAGGGGATGATCACGATTTTGTACAAGCGGAAGGGGGAGAGATCGTATCTTAAAAACTGGCGTCCGATCTCTCTTCTGAACGTGGACTACAAAATCCTCGCCAAGGTCCTGGCCAACAGGCTGAAGTCTGTCATCGGACAGATCATCCACCCGGATCAGACTTGCGGCATTCCTGGTCGCAGGATTGCGGACAGCCTTGCGCTTGTCCGGGACACGGTCCAGTACATTCATGGCCGCCGTGTGCACGCGGCCCTGGTCAGTCTTGACCAGGAGAAGGCCTTCGACCGTGTCTCCAATGAGTTTATGTGCAGAGCTCTGCGTAGGTTTGGTCTTGGAGAAATGTTTTGTTCGTATGTGAATGTGATGTACACTGACATTTCTAGTTTGGTGCTGGTTAATGGCTGGAAAACTGACCCCTTTCCAATCTTGTCTGGGGTCAAACAAGGCTGCCCTCTCTCACCTCTGCTTTTTGTTTGTTGTATAGAGCTCTTCGCCCGAAGCATCAGCCGGAACCCAGAGATCAGAGGGATCACCGCACCAGGACCGGACAGACGGGAGGTCAAGTGCTCACTCTACATGGACGACGTGACGGTGTTCTGTGCTGATCAGCGCTCCATTGACACACTCGCCCAGACCTGTGAGGACTTCGGCCAAGCTTCAGGGGCAAAGGTCAACTGCGGGAAGTCAGAAGTCATGCTCTTCGGAAAGTGGTTCCTGCCTTCTTCTGCACCAATTCCTTTCAGCGTCAAGACGGACTTCATCAAAATCCTTGGGGTCTGGTTTGGAGCTGAGGGCGCAGCCCTGAAGTCCTGGGAGGAAAGACTGTCAAAGATGCGACAGAAGTTTGGACTTTGGAGCCTCAGAGAACTCACCATCGAAGGCAAAACACTGGTACTCCGCAGCGAGATCCTCCCTGTGTTGCAGTACCTCGCCCAGGCCTGGCCCCCTCGGGTCAACACCTGTAAGGCCATCACCAGGGCGGTGTTTCACTTCATCTGGAGCTCCAAAATGGACAGAGTGAAGCGGGCGGTTATGTTCAAGGAACCCCTCAAGGGCGGTAAGGGCGTGCCCGACATTGCTACACTATTTAGGGTGTGCTTTGCTTGTAACTGCATCCGCAGGACATTGGTGGACAGAACTGTGGACTCTGGTGGTAACTCTATGTCCCGTTTTTTCCTCCTGCCTCTATGGAGGACCCTAGGCTGGGACAAATGGGACAGCTCCATCCCCTACAACTGGGACACCCCTTGGTACTACTTGGACACCTTCAAGTTTATTAAGGAGCTGGGGCTACATGGAGTGAAGCCCGACTTGTGGAAGCCAAAAACTATCCACAAGTTGATCAGAGCATCGGACATTGATGAGACTGTTCCAGGCCTCCCTTCAGCCACTTGTAAAGTGGTCTGGAGGAATGTTTCTTCAAAGAGACTCACCAACAGGCACAAAGATCTGGCATGGATGGCAATCCAAGGGGGTTGCCACTCAGGACATTCATGCATGCCAGAAACCTGTGCAGATACAGGCACTGCCCCTTTTGCATCATCCAGGAGGAAACTGCTCTGCATGTTTTCTGGGAGTGTCCCTTTGCACAGGACCTGTTGAGGGCCTTGGAACCTGAACTCAAAGACTTTGTACCACAGACTGCTATCACACACTTTGGTGTGTTGAACGGACTCTTCTGTGGAACTCATTCACAGGAGGACATTGACGGTGCCTGGCGGGTGCTGTGCTGCTTTAAGGACGCTTTATGGTGCGCCAGAAAGCGCCTCATCCACCAGCGGGAGAGGATGTCCATCGAGGACTGCCGCAGACTGGTTCACAGTCTGCTCAGAGACTATCACTTGATGGACTTCAAGGAGGAAGAGGAGGTCTGAAGATTTTCCCATCCCCCCCCCCCCCCTCCCACCCGTGTATCCTTTGGCAGTTCAAATAAAGCTTCGGGCCTGTGAACTCTTTACTCCCTCCCCTACCCCACCTTCTCCACCCCCCCCCTCCCATCACACCCGTTGCCCATTTGAATGTTATTTGACTGTATAACTGGACTTTTTGTGAAATGTTTTTTTAAGTACTGCTTTCAGGGTAATGCGGCGTCATGCATGATGTGATGTTTCGGGGTATTACTACTCTGCACAACACATTAGGCATCATACCGCAGGATGAATGTAATTTATTTGTATGCTTGGCAATGTATTGTTACGTAGTGTATTTATGCGCTGCGTCGCAGTACAGAATGTACCCTGTTTAAGTATTTGTTTTTTGTATATTTTCTTGCAAAATAAAGTATACATTTTCAATCAAAAAGTGGGTCCTCGGGCCTACTCTGAAAGTCTTGGGAGGGGGTGGACATAGGCCTTTTGGCTTGGTTCGCCCTCTCCTTTGAGGGGTCTCCCTTCGGGGGAGCCCCACTGTACTTGGGTTGGTCTGCTTCGGCAGACCTTCCAGTTGTGGGGGTCCGTCTGGTTTCGGCCAGATAGACCCTTTGTCTGAGTACCTCAGTCCCTGTCTGGAGCCTAACGCCCCGGGGGATCAGGGTAAGGTCCTTCCCTAGTGGAGGACTCTGTACACCCGTTGCACGTTTTTGTGTTTCACTCTCTATGTGTGGGCACTTTTTTTTGGCACCGGGTGGAAGTTTTTGAGGTGTGTTTTGCACGCCACTGGCTTTTAAAAAAAAAAAAAAAAAAAAATTAGACCAGACCTGAGGTTTTTTTTTGTTTTTCTTTTTTCCGGGTCCAGCAGTGCAGCGGGCGTCGTAATTGACGATGAATCGGAGTACATTTATTTTTTTAATAAAGGACTTGTCAAAAACTCGTGTTGTGTCTTTACTCACTTTTTTGGTGAATGGGTAGGGGTACTATGTACCCCATACTTATTCACATGGGGGGGGGAGTCGGATCTTCCAGATTCCGATAAGCTCCTTGCACGCAGACCCCCACAACCACCGCCCAGGGTTGTGGGGAAGAGGTCCTTGTCCTCATCAACATGGGGACAAGGTGCTTTGGGGTGGAGAGGACAGAGCCCCCTTCCCCCAAAAACACCACCCCTTGTTGAGGGCATGTGGCCTGGTATGGTTCCGGATGGGGCGCATGCTCACGTGCTGGGCTGCATGCTCGGATAAGGACCTGCTTCGGATTGGGGGGGAGGTGTCCCACGCAGTTTTTTTTTCAGAATTTTTCATTGCTGGCATTCTTTTGTTTACATTTCAGCTGTCGTTGGGGAATCCCGCTGGCAGCTGATGAGTCAAGGTTGTTAAGGAAGTCAGCGGCCGCCCATTCCTTAACAACTGGCTGTTCTGATTTCTGAATATACAAAAGGAATTCCAAAGATACGAAACGAATTCCGAAAACGAATTGGTGCAATATTGCATCAATGGACCAATTAATTTTTGGAATTTTGGAATTCGTTTTGTATTTTTAGCATTGTTTATTCAGAATAGTATTAAATAAAATACATTTTTTTTAAAACAGCGTGGCGCCCCCCCCCCCCCCCCCCCCGCCCCTAAGCCTTACCAGGCCCTTTGGATCTGGGATGAATTTTAAGGGGAACACTACACCAATTTTTTTTTTTTTTTTTTTTTAATTGTGGGGGACCCCACGCTGTTTAACCTGTTGCCGCCTGCCCACTGTCATATGGCGGCGGAGCGGTGTGGCTCTTGTTCTGGGCTGACATCATATGGCGGCGGCCCATTCACACAGGGCATGCGCGCGATCGCGGGAGCGCAGCCCTGCACTGTTGGTGGCGGCGTGTCCCCGAGACACAGCGCGTCACCGACAAGGATTAACAGCCATTGGGTGTGGCTGTTCACAGTGTTATCGGCCGCGATTATGTCACGACCAATCACAAATGGGTATTCCCCGCTTTAGACTGCGCGATCGGGAGCGCGCAGCGCGGTCATTTCGGTGGCGGCGTGTTCCCAGGAACACTGCTCGTCACCGACAACGGTAAACAGCTGGTGGCTGTTTACCACGTGATCGGCTGTGATCCAGTCACAGCCGATCACTAAATGTAAACATAGACCGGTTACTAGCTGTTACCGGTCTAGCTGTTGCTCTTCTCTCCTCACACACCGTTTCCAGTGTGAGGAGAGAAGAGCCGGGAGCAGTGAGTTACCGATCTATGTGTGTATTGTAGTGTACTGCACCAACACCACAAAAAAGAGAACCTGTCACATCGCCCCCCCCCCATTACAACCTATCACCCAAAAGTCACATCAGTCACCACATCAGTGCTTATAAAAGTGCACCTGTCACCCATCAGAGCCCACAAAGTGCACCTGTCATCGTCAGAGACTGTCGTCAGCGGTGCACCTGTCACCCATCAATGACCATCGCCAGTGACCGTCATCAGTGACCCTCATCTGTCACCTATCAGTCCCATAAAGTGCACCAGCCACCATCAGAGACTGCCATCAGTGACTGTCACCCGTCACCTGTCACCCACCAGTGACCGTCACAAGTCACCTGTCACCCATCAGTAACTGTCACCCGTCACCTGTCACCCATCAGTGACCATCATTTGTCACCCGTCGCACAGCCCATCGGAAAAAATGTCCAAAAGATTCTATACTAGTGAGGAGGCATTCCAGATCCTCTCCATGACTGATGAGAGCAGCGGGGAGTTCTCATCAGATTCAAATGCCAATTCCGATTGTGAATCAAATTCAGCATTTGAACCAATTGATAGTAGTGGTTCAGCAAATGAATCAGAGGAAGAATGGATCCCTCCTAAAAGAGCTCGGCGCGCTGGAAACCAGGCAGCCACCAGCAATATACCCCAGGATCAAATTCCCAGGCCCAGTACCAGCGCTGCCGCCAGCGATAGATGCTAAAACCAAAGGCCCGGTACCAGCGCTGCCCCCAGCGAAAGGCCACAAGAAATGCCCAGTACCAGCACTTCCGCAGCATCACGCCCCAAATGCCAGCACAGGAACTTCAAATCCCCCAACTACCAGCACTGGAGTGCCACGTCCCCCAAGAGCCAGGGCCGCTACACATCTTCCAGCTGGTCTTGCCAATCCAACATGGCTGCCTTCCGACTCAGGATCAGCAAGAATTCCCCCTTTCACCGCACAGCCAGATGTGTAGGCCAATACCCCAAATTTTTCTGAAATTGATTGTTTTTATTTATTTTTGCCCAACACTTTGCTGCAACTCATCGTGGACCAGACCAATTTATATGCCCAGCAGCATATTGCCAACAACCCCCAATCTTCATACGCCCGTCCATTCGAGTGGAAGGATTTGACTCTGGAGGAGTTCAAAATGTTTATGGTCCTCACCATAAACATGGGGCTTACAAAAAAAATGAAGGACATGCCTATTGGTCCATCCACCCCATTCACCACATGCCCATTTATTCTTCCTTAATGTCCAGGTTCCGATACGAGACGATAATGCGCTTCCTTAATTTCAGTGACAACACCCAGTGCCCTCCCCCCCCGCAGTCATCCAAATTACGATAAATTATATATAATTCGCCCACTCATTAATTTCTTTTCCCAATGATTTACAGAACTCTATGTCCCCGAAAAAGCATATATGTGTGGATGAGTCCCTGGTACCCTTTTCAGGCCGGTTAGGAATAAAACAATACATTCCTAGCAAAAGGGCCAAATACGGCGTGAAATTTTATAAGCTTTGTGAGAGAGTCACAGGATATCTGTATGCGTTCCGCATATACGAAGGAAGAGATTCCCAGCTCCAGCCCCTGAGTGCCCAACCTACATGGGCACAACTGGTAAAATTGTATGGGAACTGGCATACTCACTGCTGAAGAAAGGTTACCACATAAACCTGGATATCTTCTACACCAGCCTGCCCCTTTTCAAACACCTATACCTCGCAGAAACCCTGGCCTATGGAACCTCCAGAAAGAATAGGAAGGGCTTCCCACAAGCCATAGTGAATAAAAAATTGAGAAGGGGAGAAAGAGCAACTTTGAGATGCAACGAAGTGCTGGCCTTGAGGTGGAAGGACACCAGGAATCATAGCTCTCAGCTGTCCCTGATTTTGAGGGACTGTCCCTGATTTGGAGCAATGTCCCTCTGTCCCTCATTCCTCCCCATTTGTCCCTCATTTTGGTCTGATCTATATAGATGTATATAAAATGCACTTTTTATCTATCAAAAAATGTTTCCCAGTGCTAAACCTTTCATCTGAATTCTAAATTGCTGCATTTGTAAATTCCAAAAGCTAGTATAAAGGAATAAAGGTGGTAAAAAAGCACTTGTGGGTTTAATCAATCTTGGCATTTTTTTGTACAATTCTCCTTTAAGGGGGCGTGGCAGGGGGTGTATCCTATGCCTACATACTTTTGCTGATAGGTGTCCCTCATTCCCATCTCAAAAAGTTGGGAGGTATGCAGGAATGTGTACATGATGTCCACCATCCATGATGACACTACAGTTGAAGATCAGAGAAGACGAGGTGTCAGGGCTGGGCTCAGCCCTTCCTTCTCTGAGCTGGCCGCTCAGCTGTCAGCTAATTGCCAGCTCTCATCTCTCTCCACAGTTAACCAACTGTTGTGGATCTGCTCGTTAGTCTGCCTACTTAAAGATCTCCAGCTCACTTCATTCCTGCCTTCGCCTTGATCACATCACAAGAAACCATCTCCTGTGTTCCTGTTTAAAGACTGGCTTTGCTGATGTGACAGACCTAGCCGGGAGAGAGACTTTTGGAGGGGACTGAATGCTAGCCTCTTGCCGATCGATCGTGGGCCCTGGCATTTGGGGGAACGGTGCTCTTTGTGAGCTGTATGCCTGGGGACCCTTGAGGTGGTATTACTGTGGATTCGGATCCTGGTCCTCCAGGACACACAGACTCTGGGGACCCTGGATTTGCCATATTAGAAATAGTGGCTGATTCATAATGCTGGGACAAATACTGTTAGGAGATGCTGATGTCAATTCCAGCCACCTGTCTGTCTGTTGTCTGCTAGAATGTGTATTGTAAATAAGTCTCTAGTATGGGATCTAAGAGTCATTAGATCCCCATTGTTGTTTGTGTTATTTAACTCTGCTATTGTGATAATGTTGATTGGGTTTTCTGAGCTAGAAGACGGCCAGTCTAGCCTAAAGGTCATGTTTGAGTCATCTAGGCTGTCTAAAGGGATTAGTTAATTAGCCCATGTTAATTAGGTTTCTGGTCACAGGTGTATGTTCAGAGTAATACGAGTAGGACGTTTACACTTCCTCTTTTACTGTATAAAAGAGCCTGTATTTTTCAATAAAATAGATTCCTGGTTGAACTTACATACAGCCTGCCTGGTGTTTGTTCTGAGCTACACAACTGGATTAGAACGGCACATAGCTGTAGTTCTAGTCCCGGAGCATCGGATGACCGAACCATCAGATGTTGCGATCTGCAATCTGATTCTATAACAGCAGAGGAGTGTCGGGAGAGTGGAAACGAGCGAGCAGGGGCTTGTTACATTGGTTGGCAGCCGTGGGATTTGCTCTCCAGTTACTGGGACACTCCAAACTAGCCTGCAGGAGAGCCACGCTGAAAGACTTACTTGAGAGCCGTGGAGGGAATGGTGAGATCGTGCTTCCTTGCCCTGAACACATCCAAACCATCACCTGGATCCAAGGTCCAGATAGCAGGAGAGGAGAGGTACAGATACCAGCCACCATGGAAGAGGAATTCAGAAGGAGGTTGTGAGAGATGCAGATACAGCACAGAGGACCAGTATCAAGGCAGGTCCTGCTAGGATGGTTTGATTCTATCCGCTGCGAACTCTGGAAGGAAGTGCTAGCCCGTGAGTAGCGAAACCAGGGAAAAGTTCTCCCCTCCATCCATGTAAGGTACTGGTCGCAGTATGGAGTGCGAATGCTGTTATTGGGGGACCAGCCAAACCAGGAGTGGACAGCTGAGTTAAGCAGGCTGATCCGGGCAGAATTGCGGTTGGACGAGAGCTACAGAGCCCCCCAGTGGTATGTAGCCCAAGTGTGCCCGTGACAGCCCCACGGAAGGCTTTGACTACGATGGCCTGGGATTGT
Source organism: Aquarana catesbeiana (assembly GCA_037953035.1). Classification (NCBI taxonomy): domain Eukaryota; kingdom Metazoa; phylum Chordata; class Amphibia; order Anura; family Ranidae; genus Aquarana; species Aquarana catesbeiana. The sequence continues at coordinate 264,305 of JBBHAA010002738.1, forward strand.
TGTACTGGAGGCTGTCCGAGGATCCTGACTTTGGGAGAGATCGGGAGTGGCATTTGGAGGAAATAATGGAGCACAGAGAGCGAAGACTGAATGTCTCGGAAGTGCACTGGGCACAGAAAGATTTGGAGTTTCTGGCCGTTCAGGAATGGGAGCAGCAGAGTGGTGCTCCCTTTGCCTGGGACTATCAGGAAATACCAGTTGACAACTCTGAAATCCTGGCTGAAGAGTTGACAATGTGGCAGAGTAACAGTGTGCTTTGCCAACCTGCACCCGTGGAGGCGGAGGTCTTATGGCGGATGGAGCAAGTGCTGACTGACCTTGATGAACCTGTTTCTGCATTGGATGATCTTGGATGGAGGAATGTGCCTGTCCAGCAGAATGCCAGAGAATCGGCAGTGGAAAATCTGGAGATTGCTATCCCCAAACCTGAAGTGCTGACAACAGGGCAGAGCTCTGCTAACCTCTGCCCAGCACTGATAGCATCTTCTGGGTTCCAGGGACAGGAGATGGTGAACCTTTATCCCCAGACACCAGTTGCTCTTTGTGAGCTGTATGCCTGGGGACCCTTGAGGTGGTATTACTGTGGATTAGGGTCCTGGTCCCCCAGGACACACAGACTCTGGGGACCCTGGATTTGCCATATTAGAAATAGTGGCTGATTCATAATGCTGGGACAAATACTGTTAGGAGATGCTGATGTCAATTCCAGCCACCTGTCTGTCTGTTGTCTGCTAGAATGTGTATTGTAAATAAGTCTCTAGTATGGGATCTAAGAGTCATTAGATCCCCATTGTTGTTTGTGTTAATTAACTCTGCTATTGTGATAATGTTGATTGGATTTTCTGAGCTACAAGACGGCCAGTCTGGCCTAAAGGTCATGTCTGAGCCATCTAGGCTGTCTAAAGGGATTAGTTAATTAGCCCATGTTAATTAGGTTTCTGGTCACAGGTGTATGTTCAGAGTAATATGAGCAGGAGGTATACACCTCCTCTTTTACTGTATAAAAGAGCCTGTATTTTTCAATAAAAGCGATTCCTGGTTGAACTTACATACAGCCTGCCTGGTGTTTGTTCTGAGCTACACAACTGGATTAGAACGGCACATAGCTGTAGTTCTAGTCCCGGAGCATCGGATGACTGAACCATCAGATGTTGCGATCTGCAATCTGATTCTATAGCAGCAGAGGAGTGTCGGGAGAGTGGAACCGAGCGAGCAAGGGGCTCGTTACAGCTGACATCCCTCTGGCTCCTTATCCTGCTTGCTGTTCCTCTACTTGGATCCCTGACATCTGGCTTGGCTGATTACCCGATCTGGTTACTGGACTCTGGCTTAGCTTATTACCCGATCTGGTTAATGAACTCTGACTTGGCTGACTATCCGATCCGGTTACTGGACTCTGGCTATGCTTTGACTACGCTTACTCTATTTACCTTTTTATTTTTATTAATAAATAAGTGTGATTTTACTGTACTTCTGTCTCGGTCTGGTTCATGGTTTCTGACATGAGATCCCATTGTAAAGCCAACATGTGTACAAGATTACAATCTGTACATGGGGGGTGGATTTCAATGACCAAATGCTTCAGCCCTATTTAGCAATAAGGAGGTCCCGTTTCTGGTACAAGAAAGTAGCACTCTATTTAATTCATTTGGCCATTTATAATGCCTACATAATTCACACCAAATCCACAGAAAGCCCTGCCCACTTCCTAAAAATCATTGAAGAAGTTGTCACGTCCCTCATATACCGTCAAAGATCCCCCCCCAGAAAACCTTCGCTCTGATGCTGTTAGCTGACTTCATGAACGCCACTTCCTGGACCACATTCCACCATCTGAAGCAGGCCGAAGATGCCAAAAAAGATGTAGACTATGGATTTAGAAGAGATACCAGCTACCATTGTCCCTCCGAACCCAGCCTTTGCATTGGTGAATACTTCAGACTATATTACACATCCCTAAAATATTAGCCCATATTCTTAACCATTTCCCCATTTTTATCATCTGTGCTGACCATTTCCCATGCTTCCTCAAATAACCATGCCACTGCCTTCCACTTGAACTGACCCTGGCCTGTTTTTTGACTACACTTCTGCCTACTGCTTGGATTGCTTCCATGTGAACTGACCCTGGCCTGTATTATCAACTATTCTTCTGCCTACCGCTTGGACTGCTTACGCGTGAACTGACCCTGGCCTGTTTTTTTACTACACTTCTGCCTACTGCTTGGACTGCTTCCATGTGAACTGACCCTGGCCTGTATTATCAACTATGCTTCTGCCTACCGCTTGGACTGCTTACGCGTGAACTGACCCTGGGCTGTTTTATGGACTATGCTTTTGCCTACCGCTTGGACTGATCTGTAGTAGTAGTAGTAGTACACAGGGGTCTCACATGTGAGGGGCTCCAGAAATGTTTTTCCTGATGGAGAAAACTATTTTTTTTGTTGTCTCCGGAGTTCCTAATTTCCGGATTAGGGTCTAGAGTCCGGAGGCTTCATAGAGATTTGGGTGGGTCGAAGCCTCTACCCCTGTGCCCCTGTGCGCAGGATCTTACCTGATTGCAGTCCTCAGCCTGTTGCTGACTTGCTGCTGCCATCCCCCTGCCTGCAGCTTAAACTGACCACACCTCTGCCTGCTACCTGGACTATGGAAATAATTAGCTGCAGCTAGAGGGCAGTATGTTTATGATGGGCTGGAGAGCAGTACAATAATGAGTGCAGGCAGGTAATGGTGTACCAGGACCAATATTATGGCTGTGCTGGCTGTCTCTGCCTGGACAATTTCTATGGACAAATGCTTTGGCTGTGCTGATGATATCCTTGTGCTGACTATAGACAATATTCCTGCCTGCTGCCTGGATAATTACTATTGTTGCTAAGCACATCCCTGCCTGCTGCCTGGACCAATTCTCTCCTCTGGGGACACTACTAAAACCACAGGTAATACTTTTTTTTTTACCCTTTCTTCAATATAATTTATTTTGCAGTGTAATTTTTGGTATTTACATGCTATGTGTTAGAAATATAAGGGCCTTCAAAAATAATAGGTTGTCAGGAAATGATATGTGTAATTTATGCTTGTAGAACGCCTGAAGGTGCTACTTCAATGTTGGGCCTCTGTGTGTGGCCAGGCTGTGTAAAAGTCTCACACATGTGGTATCGCCGTACTCGGGAAGAGTAGCAGAATGTATTTTGGGGTGTCATTTTTGCTACGTACATGCTGTGTGTTGGAAATATCTGAAAAATTGACAACTTTGTTGGAAAAAAATGCATTTTCATTTTTTTTCCACATTTTCCAAAAACTTCTGGAAAAAAATGAAAAAAAGGACTCATTATGCCTCATAGATTATACATTGGGGTGTCTGTCTGCTTTCCAAAATAGGGTCACTTTGTGGGCGTTTCCATTGTCCTGGTGCTCCAGGGCTTTCAAAAGTGTAATAAGTGGTTGAGAAATGAGATGTGTAATTTATGCTTGTAGAACGCCTGATGGTGCTACTTCAATGTTGGGCCTCTGTACGTGGACAGGCTGTGTAAAAGTCTCACACATGTGGTATCTCTATACTCAGGAGGAGTAGCAGAATTTATTTTGGGGTGTCATTTTTGCTATGTACATGCTATGTGTTGGAAATATCTTAAAAATGGACAACTTTGTGGGAAAAAAATGCGTTTTCATTTTTTTTCCACATTTTCCAAAAACTTCTGGAAAAAAATGAACCATTCAAAAGACTTATTATGCCTCATAGATTATACGTTGGGGTGTCTGCTTTCCAAAATGGGGTCATTTTGTGGGTATTTGTACTTTTCTGGCTTGTTAGGGCTCTCGTGGACATGGCTGGATGGAGATGAGGCTCAGGTAAGTATTGGGGGGGGGGCTGCTGCACACAGAAGGTTTTTTACCTTCATGCATAGAATGCACCTTCTGCTTTTATAAACACTTTAATTGAACAAGCTGACGTTAGAGCCGGTTCACATTGGTGCAACATACACTCCAACTTCCTGAGCACAAGTCGCATGACATGTCCGCTTCGTGACTTCAGACTGTAGGCTTAGTGTGGCTGAGTGCGGGGTGTACCCAGATGGCCGCAACAGAACGTCACTTCGGTTGCACTTTCCATCAGATTAGGCGACCCGTCAAATCTTGTAACGGAAGATTTTTACCACTAAACTGAGCTTATATCGTGAAATATAGGATTTTGAAATCAGTGACACTGTTTTGATGTTGAATTTTAAAAGCAGCGGCAAGCCTGTGTTCTGTCAGATTAGGCGACCCGTTAGAATTGGTAACGGAAGTGTCTTACTTCACCGCCATCTTGCTACACCCCACACTCCTCCACAGTAACGATACACTGAGAAGGGCCAAGGGGAAATCTTGTTACACCCACTGGAGTTTAGCATTTCACAGTTATTTTTACCAGGAAACGGAGCATATATGGTGAAATACAGTAATTAGAAATTCATCAGACTGTTTACATGTTGAATTATAAAGCAGCGCTGTTCTGTCACATTAGCAAACCTGTAAGATCAGCAGGTTTGCAGTTGCTTTTAAAATTCAACATCTAAATAGTCCGTCGGATTTCTAATTACTGTATTTCACCTCATAAGCTCCGTTTAGTAGAAAAAAATAAGTGTGAAATGCAAGACTCCGGTGGGTGTAAAAAGATGTCCGCTTGGCGAACTTCAGACTGTAGGTTTAGGGTGGCCGAGTGCGAGGTGTACCAAGATGGCCGTGACGGAACGTAACTTCTGTGCGAAATCTGACGGGTCGCCTAATCTGACAGAACACCGGTCTGTCGTTATCTCACTGTCTGCATATTCGCCCGGTGTTCTAGATCCTGCAGGACATTTTGTCAAAGACAGATCTTCAATGTCTATACACGGCGAGCTCAGGCAAAATGGCTCCCGTGAAGGAGACATATATGAAGAACAGCTCGGCCTCTTATGAACGAAGATGGGCGGGGCATGCGCAGTGTGACTGAGATGGATTTGTGCGTGCCCGTGATACGTGATGACGTAGCCGGGAGGCCGGGCTTCGTTTAAAAAGTGGCGGCGGGTGATCGGGGCCGGAGGTGCGGAGCGGAGATCGCTGTTATCTGTACGGATTAGGGGGGACTGACAGGAGACACGGAACGCTTCGTCCTCCTCTTCCTCGGTGTATACAGAGACGTGCTGTGCGGGCGGATCGCCTCTCTCCCGTGTGTGGCGCCGTGTCAGGCTGAGGATGGAGCAGCTGATCGCGAACAGGATGGTGACCGGGATGGTCATTAAGATATTGCGGAGTAATGGTGAGTACCGGCCGGGCTCCGCTACACATCACAAATTCAAACACCTTTCCCCGCCCACTGCACCGGCTGCTGAGGGCTCTGATTGGTCGGACGCCTGACAAGATGAGCCCGAGCTCCGAGGTGATTGGCTGCAAGGAGTGTCAATCATTCTACTGTGTGTAGTACGCCTGTCCTACCGCCGGGGGCGCTGTGTGCAAAGGCAATGTGCTGCCAACAGAGTTCTAATTTGTAATATAATCTTCATAGCAACATTGTATACATTGTATATAATCTATACATGGAGTAAATATAATCTATACATGGAGATAGAGTTAAAAAAAAAAAAAAAATATATATATATCTATCTATCTATATCTCTATCATTATTTATTTTACACACAGAGTTTATATATATATATATATATATATATATATATATATATGTGTGGGGGTGATGATCATACAATAATATAGCTACAGAGAGCGGTGGGGAAAAAGAGAAAATATCCAGTGAGCGGCAGTTGTGTGGAGGAAAATGCCTTGTTGAGGTCAGAGGAGAATGGACAGACTGGTTCCAGATGATAGAAAGGTAACAGTAACTCAAATAACCTCTCATTACACCCAAGGTATGGAGACTACCATCTTTGAATGCACAACACTACTAGCGAGGGGGACTCAATAAAGGGGGTCCAACCCGCTACTAGCAGTGTTTTTGTATGATTTTCCTGGGGTTCCTCTTCAGATTCACCCCTCTACCCCCATCCCATATGTGTTCTCCATATCTCCCTCTGGAGTCGGAGCTGCCATTGGACCCCCCCAAATTCCCCACATGGGATCCGATCTCCTCTATTCCAGATGGTAAAGTGACGATTGTGTTGCCGTTTCTTTCCTGGGGATGAGCCGGCCCTAGAGGAGTCGGATGGTCTCTGATTTGTCTTCATGGTTGGTGTTCATGGCGGTGCTCGTCTCTTGTGGGACTAGGGGGAGGGGCAGGCGTTTGTCAGGACCCATCACTGTATGTGTTGTATTTTAGGCCCCATTGTCTCTCTGATATTCTATATATCCTGACTGTCCCTCATACTATATCTATTGTGTGTTCCAGGGCTGATCCACAGTGCCAGTGTGACCTCCATCAACCCAGACCGGGCCTCCGTCCATGTAGAGTGGAAGGAAGCGGACACAAGTAAGGGGAAGGAGGTAAGTGCTCCCCATAGTTGGGTGGAGATGAAGGGGACCTGTCAGGGAGGGGGAAGTATAATGTGAACCTGGGAGGTAGAATATGGGGGGGGGGGTGACTGGCGGTTCCCTTGGGGCAATGTTAAATGGCTTGAAAATTTAATCGCCTTTTATTTTCCTGGGGTCATTAGAGATCTTCTGTACTGCTGGGGTCACGTAGGAGCCCCTCTTTGCCTGCAATACCCTGCTGGGAGTTGCCTGAGATTCCATTGCCCGCTATACTTGCTGGGATTACCGGAGGGCTTCCATTGCGTGCATAACGGTTCTGGTGTCATGAGCACTTCTGCTGCCCAGCTATACCCTCCAGGGGGTCTTCTATTGCCCAGCTATGACCTCCTGAGGTCACCTGAGAGCTTCTGCTGCCTTGTATACTCTTCAGGGGTGACCAGAGTCCAATACCTGCTTTATCTTCCTGCAGTCATCAAAGAGTTTCCATTGCTGCAAAATCCGGTTGATCACCTGAGAGCTTCCAGAACTTATTTTGCCCATCTATACCCTGCTGGGGCCACCAGGGGGTCTTCTCTTGCCCAGCTTATACCCTGCTGGGGGCCACCAGGGGGTCTTCTCTTGCCCAGCTTATACCCTGCTGGGGCCACCAGGGGGGTCTTCTCTTGCCCAGCTTATACCCTGCTGGGGCCACCAGGGGGGTCTTCTCTTGCCCAGCTTATACCCTGCTGGGGCCACCAGGGGGGTCTTCTCTTGCCCAGCTTATACCCTGCTGGGGCCACCAGGGGGGTCTTCTCTTGCCCAGCTTATACCCTGCTGGGGCCACCAGGGGGGTCTTCTCTTGCCCAGCTTATACCCTGTTGGGGCCACCAGGGGGGTCTTCTCTTGCCCAGCTTATACCCTGTTGGGGCCACCAGGGGGGTCTTCTCTTGCCCAGCTTATACCCTGTTGGGGCCACCAGGGGGGTCTTCTCTTGCCCAGCTTATACCCTGTTGGGGCCACCAGGGGGGGTCTTCTCTTGCCCAGCTTATACCCTGCTGGGGCCACCAGGGGGGGTCTTCTCTTGCCCAGCTTATACCCTGCTGGGGCCACCAGGGGGGGGGTCTTCTCTTGCCCAGCTTATACCCTGCTGGGGCCACCAGGGGGGGTCTTCTCTTGCCCAGCTTATACCCTGCTGGGGCCACCAGGGGGGTCTTCTCTTGCCCAGCTTATACCCTGCTGTGGCCACCAGGGGGCTCTTCTATTGCCCATAGAAAAAAATAATGCTAAGAACCACCCCTAATATGAATCAACACATGTAAGATATAGCATGTAATTAGATCTGTACGGTTCGTCAATATGACGAGCTCCCTCCCTCGTAACAAAGGAGTTGAATGGACAAAAGGGACCAAGATGGGCCCCAGGATTGCCAGCAGAGGGAGAAGCTACAATGTAGTGAGATCAATAGCAAAAAAGAAACGTTATTGGAAAAATTGCATAAAAACAAAGTAAGGGATCCCGCATATGTGGAACTAAGCCACACAGGTGGGGTCCGTTCCTCCACAATATCAAATGACGACAATAGAAAATATACATAAAAATATCAACGTTGATTTAAAAATAGATACTGGTGGGTCAACCCCCCCCCGGGTCTTTAAGCAGAATGTTTGCAATAAGTACTGCAGATTTAATGCTAGACAATAAAAGGTGGTATCCTCTGGAGATAGAAGAGCAGCTTGATTAATATTCCCAGATACTTTCTAGTAATCGATGTGCCTGGGCTGGAATCTTGTGTGTCTCCCAGTTGTACACAATGTGATTGTACAGATATATACTGTATACAGCTGCTTGTTCTCCAGTGAAATCGATCACTCCAAGTCCTACCAATGCAGGTATGTGGTTAATGTCTGGATACCTGATGTATCATTTTCAAAAACAGACCGTGTCCAACTAGATTCACCAAGCCGGTGTAAATTATCCCGAACTGTTGCTGAAAGTATAAATGCCCTCACCGGGGTCTCAATGAATGGGAGTTGATGTAATCTTAGCAGTAAGTACAATTGGGATATATGAATACAATGTTGGAGCTTGTCTGGAATGATAGTTGAATCACAGAAATCGTTAAACCAGTGCACAACTATGGCTCATATGTCTGTATGTCAATATAATAGCCTGGATCCTCTTGATGTCAGAAATGGAATGTGCAGCGTCTGATAGGCTGAGCTGGCTGCCCAGATATAGGGATAGTCACTGCTACAATGTATCCAGCGCTAATCAGCCAGACGGTCTAAGCGGGATGGGTAAGACATGTAAATATATCAGAATCAGTTCAGTCCATGAAGTGTTCTTACCCATCCTCCGGCTTTGTGTTTTGACCAGCCAGCTCCCTCCATAAGTCCAGCATGTGTAGATTCAAGATGGCGGAACAGACTTGCAATACACTTGCATCCGAGGGCGCGCCTTGCTTTCTGCAAGAAAGTCAGCTGTGTGTGCTAAGGGCCATGGATGCCAATAACATCCGGGTGAGGTGTGCTGATAGCTATACGGCCAGTAGAGGGCACTGGTTCAAATATCCATAACGGCACTGCTGCCAGGAATGTCCACGCAAGGGAAAAACCATCCTGTTGGTGATGTAAGCGTGCTCCGGGACAGGAGAGGGGGGCGGGGGACCCCCAGCGTCTATGGCATCAAAATGTCGACGCGTTTCGTGCTGCAAAACGAGCACTTCATCTGGACATTGTGCTTGATTAATTACCATCTTTATATAGGGCTAGCCCCCCCTCCCAATCAAAGAATTCAATCGCACCTAAAAATCTTTACCGCCATCTTGTGGGGACAACATAGAATTCAATTAAACAGTCTAAAAATACAAAGGCATAGACAACCCAATAGTACTAATGTAATGTAACATGGCAAAAGTAATTCCACTCAGTGCTCAGCAGGGAAAGAAATCTAATGATTCTGAAGAGGATGACAGTCAAATTATAAAGTGACAGAAAAACCAAAAGTGTCTCCGCCATGAGTACTACTCACCCCCCCCCCCAAGGGAGGGGTAGGGGGAAAGGGAGGGGTGGAAAAGGGGGGTGGGAAGAAGGGGGGGGGGGGGGGAGAGTGGTAAGAAACAGATGGGATCCACGAACTGGACTAATACTAGGTGACTTGTGCATAGGGTACCCACCATGATGTTTATACCTTATAACTGGAAATTAGAGGGTCAGGGCTCCAAAAATACTTTAAAACTGAGCTCTACATTTAGACCCCTAGGCTGCGGTGTCTGAAGTCTATATCTCCATGTTTTTTTCGTTTTTTTTCAATAAAACCGTATTAAAGTCACCTCTGCGGTCAGACAGATTAAGGACATAAAAGCCCTGAACACTGAGGCCAGTTGTCTGGTGAACTTCCAAGAAATGTTGGGCTATCGGAGTCTCTTCTTTTAAGTCGAATACTTTTCAAATGTTCTGTGAATCTGACTCTCAGCTGGCGCTTTGTTTTGCCCACATATAATTTGTGACAGGGGCATTCTCAGATGTATAAAACCCTGGATGTACTGCAATGAATGTATATTCATGGCTTGAATTCAAGTCACGGAACGTTTTGGTGCGATCAACAAACTGGCCACTGCACTACATGCAAATCTAGTTGGACACGGTCTGTTTTTTGAAAATGATACTGGCTGATACATCAGGTATCCAGACATTAACCACATACCTGCATTGGTAGGACTTGGAGCGATCGATTTCACTGGAGAACAAGCAGCTGTATACAGTATATATCTGTACAATCACATTGTGTACAGCTGGGAGGCACACAAGATTCCAGCCCAGGAACATCGATTACTAGAAAGTATCTGAGAATATTAATCAAGCTGCTCTTCTATCTCCAGAGGATACCACCTTTTATTGTCTACCATTAAATCTGCAGTACTTATTAGCACATTCTGCTTAAGAACTGGGGGGGGGGCGGGCCACCAGTATCTATTTTTAAATCAATGTTGATATTTTTATGTATATTTTCTATTGTCACTTGATATTGTGGAGGAACGGACCCCACCGGTGTGGCTTAGTTCCACATTTGTGGGATCCCTTACTTTCTTTTCTTTTTTTTTTTGCTATTGATCTCACTACGTTGTAGCTTCTACCTCTGCTGGCAATCCTGGAGCCATCTTGGTCCCTTTTTTTCTCTTTTTGTCTTCTCTTGCCCAGCTTATACCCTCCTGGGGCCACCTGGGGCTCTTCTCTTGCCCAGCTTATACCCTCCTGGGGCCACCTGGGGCTCTTCTCTTGCCCAGCTTATATCCACCTGGGGGGGTCACCAGAGTCTTGCCTGCAGTAACTTGCTGGGGTCACCTGACGGCTTCCAATGTCTTTATTTTAATCCTGTATGTCCCGTGTACCTTAAATGGCCCTTTGTTGTGCCCAATGGGAAGCTGTGCCTGGCAGGTAAAGGGTTAACTATGTTCACATTTTATTCCCCCACCCTCCTCCGGGGGGCGCTCTTCCACAGATGATTGTCATCTCTCAGTAAATCTTTTTTAATGTGTCATTCTCTCTATTTTCCATCTATCAAACATATCAATCTTTTATTCCCCCCCCCCCCCCCCCCCCCCCAGTTCAGCTCATTGATACAGATGCTGACTGTACATCCTCCTATAAACTGTACACAGGACCCCCCCCACATACACACTATAGTACACTTAGAAGAGATTTTCCTGTTCAT